>JAFFST010048844.1:129004-147887 GCA_022414735.1 Noturus placidus | reverse complement strand
ACTGGGGACTGGTGGAGCAGGGAGGGTGTCTTTGAAATACAAGTTATGCATGGATTTCAACTCTGCACAGGAAACTGGAATGTTCATGTTCACGCATTGTTGCAGTTAAATGGGTGTATCAACAGCCGTTTAATATCACTGGTTCAATTAAAGTGTCAAATATTAAAAACTGTTTTGTATTTTGTTCTAATGAAGATGTAAGTAAGGGACAGCACAAAACACTTCATGACATGCTATTATAGGAAAATATTCAGAACATCCCATCCCGTGTTTTATTCCTCTTCTACCACAGTGATTTGACATCCATAATGTTTTCATTATTATTATTTATGAATAAACACCACCATGCTTTTTTATCCATTTATAGTTACATTTAATGATGTGGACCGTCAGCAAATATACTTCCTGTTATCACTTACATTATAGCAGCTAGAGACAATTGTTCCCTCACCAGCCTCTCTTTTTTTCTTAAGTTAAAAAGACCAAACACAATGCAGCTTGTCATGTTATCAATGTAACCAAATATAAACTCTTCTCTCCTGAAGATTTTTCCATGGTTGAGGGGAAAATAATAATCAAAAAAAAAAAAACAAAAAACGTATAGCCACACCTCTGTCAAAGCTCTGACTCTGGAGGCTCCTTCCATACATGTTAAATAAACATCTCCTCACAGAAAACCTTGGCATATCGATGACTTTATGCGTTCTTCGTTAAATAACAGCACGTGTATTATATAGAGTTGTTACTAAAGAAAAACTGTTACTATAGAAACGATAAAAATGAGTGCATTAAACCTAACGTAAACCTGTGATTTGAATTGAAGCCCAAAAGCTGCTGTTATATAAAATTAAACAAGCTTCCGACTAATCAAAATTGAGAATTCATCTCTACTGTGGTATTAAAAACATTAACCAAACGTACATTAAAAAGTATAGATCTTTTTATTCTTTTGTAAATAGAATTAATTAACGAATGGTGTAGGCACTGGCGTGTCTATAGCAACGTTAACAATGTTGCTTAGCATAAGATTATGGATTACATGATTTAGAATTAGCTTTAAGTCCTCAGGTTTAGAATCTCACGATCACACTGATGGCACCACGGTAGCTACCGGCTAATTTTACAGCGCTTTACATGTCTAAGTGCAACTGCTAAAGATGCTAGCTATATGCTGGTTTGACTGTGGTTTAGCACGTTAGCAGGAAAGAAGTCACTTCAAGTTTTGCATTCAGAGGTACAGGGCTAGAGGACATACAAATATTACTAATCCTAATTCATATCATGAACACAAGATGAGAGAGACTTTTAGAACATTAGAAATGACAGGATTGAGGTGGATCCCAAATGCTAGTCTTCAACAAAACAAACAAATAAACAAACAAAAAAACAAGAGTCTATTTTAAAATTCATTTAGCACACTGGCTATCGGCTAATTAACAGAGATCTTTATTTTACGGTACTGAAAAACTAGAAATTGCAGTCCAGGTAATTCGTCCTGCTAATTCCTGTTATTTTCATGGATTAAAAAAAAAAAAAACATGTGAGGTAGAAACCTAAAATATCTCACAAAAGTGAGTACACCCCTCACATTTGTGTAAATATTTGATGATATCTTTTCATGTGACAACACTGAAGAAATGACACTTTGCTACAATGTAAAGTAGTGAGTGTACAGCTTGTGTAACAGGGTAAATTTACTGTCCCCTCAAAATAACTCAACACACAGCCATTAATGTCTAAACCACTGACAACAAAAGTGAGTACACCCCTAAGTGAAAATGTCCAAATTGGGTCCAAAGTGTCAATATTTCGCGTGGCCACCATTATTTTCCAGCACTGCCTTGGAGTGGACATGGAGTTCACCAGAGCTTCACAGGGTGCCACTGGAGTCCTCGTCCACTCCTCCATGACGACATCACGGAGCTGGTGGATGTTGGAGACCTTGTGCTCCTCCACCTTCCGTTTGAGGATGCCCCACAGATGCTCAATAGGGTTTAGGTCTGGAGACATGCTTAGCCAGTCCATCACCTTCACCCTCAGCTTCTTTAGCAAGGCAGTGGTCGAGTTGGAGGTGTGTTTGGGGTCATTATCATGCTGGAATACTGCATACTGATTATGCTCTGCTTCAGAATGTCACAGTACATGTTGCATTAAGGAAGACTGAAAATGAAAAACATGAGGGGGCGTGAAGAGAAGCAGAAGAAAGAAGCAGGGTTTTGGACCTCCATTCCACTTTCTCTTAGGTCTCCATGTCCAGCAACTTTGAGGCCCAGAGTGAAGCACGAGCAAGCACGCACACACACACACACACACACACACACACACACACACACACAGGAAACACAAAATGAAGTCAAAATTTATAAGAGCAGAGGATTATGTAACAGGAAGCCATATCTCCATCTGCTGGAGAGCACGGCCCTCAGAAAAAACGGGGGAAAGTTTCAGACTAAATCACTTGTGGTCTCCATCCATATTTAGCTTTGAAGAACATGGATGGAAGAGCAGCATTTGTATAGCGCTTAAACACCGTCACAATCCACGATGCCACATTTTATCCATGTTTCCATTATCCTGTACCATAACCATAAGAGTACCCAAGCTGAATTTGGCTACCCTTTACGTCCAGGTACTACACGATAGAGCAAACACAACCATCTCTGGCTAGAGCAACTTCTCCACAGAACAGTATGGCAGGAAGTTCCTCAGTAAAAGTGTAAAAGGTCTCTGCCAAAGTATCGTTTAAACCTTTCCAAATATCCTCTTGTTGTTTCAGATGGATTTTGGAGCAACTTCACAATTTTGCATTTCAGATTTGTTCATATCAGTCATAGTTACCCAAAGTAATGGTTTCCTTCAATGGTCGCTTACATTTCTAACCTATGATCCATGTACAACCCACCATCTTCACGTTAGACCAAATCCCAAATAGCTTCCTACAGGTTTCACCATGTATGCTCCCTAGACAGGGTATAACATCCTGGTGTTGATTAGTGCATGATTAGAACATGATTAATGCACTACGTTCTCAATAAGATTTGAGATCCAACAACAGAAACAGCTCAAATCCTTTTTGTGGCATCTGATCATCAAGTTTGTCCTCAAAAGTCACATCTTTTTTTATAGAGTCACTTGCCACTATTTTGAAATAAACCTGCAGTCTTTCATGCTTAATGAGGTACACAAGCAATGCTGCCATACACTCTACACTATATGGACAAAAGTATATGAGGACACCTGACAATCACACATTTGTACAAAACGTCTATGTATGCTGTAGCGTGACAATTTCCCTACAAAGGAACTCAAACCTGTTCCAGCATGACAATGATCCTGTGCACAGGGTGAGCTCCATGAAGACATGGTTTCTTAAGGTTGGAGTAGGAGAACTCAAGTGTTCATCACAGAGCCCTCACCTCAACCCCACTGAGCACCTTTGGGATGAACTGGAACCTCCTCAACCAACATTGGATGACCCTGCACTCTGACCCCAGCTTCCTGACATGCTGGGGTATGTGAAGAAAATAATTTCACTGTGCATATATATATATATATATATATATATGTGTGTGTGTGATTAATAAAGATTCATTATCATTAACATTGACTCCGGACCTCACTAATGCTCTTGGACCTGAATGAACAAAATCTAGTGGAAAGCCTTAACAGAAGAGTAGAGGCAATAAAAATGGAACGTGATGTTCAACAAGCACAACAATGGGTGTGATGGTCAGCTGTCTACAAACATGTATATACATTTACTGGGATCCCGCAGGACCCAAAAAAAACTGTAGGAGCAAGAGGGGTTTTTTAGATTTGTTTTTTTTTTTTTGTTTTTTACAGTGATGAGCAGTCAATATAAAGCTTGTGGAACAAAGAAAGACCACCTTTATTAACAGTGTATATGGTGCTCATGAGGTCCTGCGTGACGCATTTACTGCTTTTATTCATGCATCATTTGTAACTGCTTTACTCTGGTCAGGGGCATGGTGGATTAAATGACTAATTACTAATGAATTAATTCCCAAGTAACTAATGTAGAGTAAACAACAGTCCCACACACACATATAATTTCACCATTTGTTCATTCTCAGTAAGCGCACGGGTGGTGGCGGATCAGAAGGCTATCCTAGGGTCACTGTTTATGAGGTGGGAATAAATACACAGTGAATGGAACGACAGTCTATCACGTAGCGCCATGCACACAAACACTCACTCCTAGAAGCAATTTCGTGTAGTTCACCTACCGGAATGTTTTTAGGAGGTGGGAGGAAACCGGAGAACCCAGAGGAAACCCACAAGGAGACCCACTGGGCTGTTTTCACTGAGCTAAGGATCGAACCACAGAACCAGGATCTGTAAGGCAACAATGCTACCACTAATCAATTCACAGGCTACCCATAACCACCAGAGAATCTCTTGCCTGAGTTCAGGATATGGATGAGTAACCAAAAAAGGGCTTAAAGGATAAGGTGGATGGTGTCAGATCATCGGCGCCATCACCGGACCATTAGGATAAGGCAAAAACAAATCAATAAGTGACCATTTCTTCATAACAGGATGGGAAATGTGTTTTAAGACGCAGGTCCATTGATCACGGTGCCACTCTGTCTCTGGCATGCAGTGAAAAGACACAGTGTCTCTACAAAGCCTAAGCGTGATGTAATTGAAGCTTACCGCCCAATTAACGATCAACCCAACAAACGATTACCTTAATGTCACTAAACATTACCTAGACCAGAGAGCTAATTCAATCCACCTGTCCCATTCTGTAAGAAACGCTTGTACTGATGTGATAAAAGTAATAATTACCACATCTTATGTTAAAAAAAATATTATTATTATTATTATTATTATTATTATTATTATTATATTAATAACCTATATTATTCCAGTAAAAAAAAAAAATTCATGTGTGAGAGCAAAATAAGCCTGCTCCTGAGCACGATGCAGGACAGGCTATGCAGAGAAACATTAAACGACTACACATGCACTCAAGGATGCAGAGCAACCCAAAATCACCGGCTCTATTGGAAATATGACTTAATTTAATAAGAAAGAAAGAGTGAAATCAAGGCAAATAAACCACCATATAGTTAATGTAACCAAATGACACGCACGTTGCCATGAAAACTTTGTTGTTCATTTGCAGCTGAACAGTTTTAAAGGGAGTCAGAAAGAGTATCATTATGAGTTTATTGGTGTTTGTTGTTTTTTTTTTTTTTCCACGCTTTAGGAGCGCTGTAATCTGCATTAATGTGACACATATGAACTGTAATGCTTTTCTGGCACATTCCGACAGCCTTGAAAACGCTATCTCTATTACTACATTCCTGTACTTAAAAACACAGGCAAAATAAATAAATAAATAAATAAATAAACTGTTTATGAGGAGAGCGCAGCGCACAGATCGAACGAATATTCCAGTGCTTACAATCCAAAAATCCTCTGGTGATTTGGCATGTTTTGAAAATTCTCCTGTACACCATGTGAAGTATTTATTTTTATTTTTTTTTACATTTCGGGTTTGAACCCTCTGAAATATCTTTTGACAATTTGAAATGTTTATTCGTGGGTGGTTTACATAACACGCATAACAAGTGATTATACACACTCACTGACTGCTTTAATAGGAACATCTGTCTGTAACCCAGCCCATTTAAGCAATTATCCAATCAGCCAATCATGTGGAGGCAGCACGATGCCTAAAATCTTTCAGATACAGGTCACATCAAACATCAGAATGAGGGATGAAAGGTGATCTCAGTGACTTTGGTGCCAGACAGGCTGGTTTGAGTATTAGAGAAACTGCTGATCTCCTGGGATTTGCACTCAGAACCATCTCTAGAGTTTACACAGAATGGTTCAAAAAACACCCAGCGAGCGGGTCACAACAGAATGGCCAGACTGTTAGGAGCTGTGGAAGGCTAGGAATTAATATCGGAAACTCAGACTGTACAACCTTGGCAAAGAGAAAAGTATTTCACATCAAACCTTGAGACGAAAGAGCAGAAGACCACATCGGGTTCCACTCCTGTCAGCCAGGAACAAGGACCTGAGACTATCAGGGCACAGACTCACCTAAACTGGACAGTTCAAGATTAGAAAACCATCAGCTATTTTTTTTGCATTTTTCCTCCTAGATCTGGTTTTATAAAGTAAGATGCCAGTTTATGGAGATGTTGGAGATCCTGGTCCATTCTGCTCTCCGGACCTGCATGATCGGTCTCGGAGGTCCTACTTCTGGATGGAGTTCTCATCTACTCCAAATCCAGACTGCTGGGACAAAGGCTTTTCAAAGCCAAACAGATTACATATAAACCAATTATTGTCTCTTTAAGAATGTCTGTTGTTACCCAGATGAGGATGGGTTCCCTTCTGAGTCTGGTTCCTCTCAAGGGTCTTCCTCTTAAACATCTTAGGGAGTTTTTCCTTGCCATTGTCGCCACTCAGTGGCTTGCTCTGTTGGGATAATTTCTCACTTTTACTGTGTGTGTACTGTGTTTATATTTCTGTAAAGCTGCTTTGAGACAATATCTATTGTAAAAAGCGCTATACAAATAAAACTGAATTGAAAATTTCCACTGTATTACTAGCATGTCATTTTCATCGTTTTCAATTAAACCGACATAAAAAGCATTTTAATTTCCTATGCCTACTAATGTTATTAAGACAGCAAGATGTCAAACTGATCACCAAAATATCCTCTCTGTGGAATTAGGAAGTGAACTTCCCGGTCAGGGGTTTGATACGGACAGTGCCGTCTCAGATGATGAGAGATCAAATCAGTCGATCTAATCTTCTGAGACAAAAACACAAGCCTTATGGTAGGAATAAAACATCCGTGTGTGTGACGTGATGAAGCTATTATTATTATTGTTGCCAATCTTTTCGTTGTTAATTTCCCTAGAGCACCACATCCCAAAGTGATCCGTATCTCATTCCACATTTCATTATTATTCATTGAAGACTGACATATTTAAATTTTAAAAATAAATAAATAAATAAATAAAAACAATTTCAAGATTTACATTTACTTTTAATGCTGTAGAACATTTTTGAGACAAGTTTTTGCCCTCTCTCCTATTATAGCAGCTCTAAACAGTCTTTACATCAATGG
Organism: Noturus placidus; assembly: GCA_022414735.1. Taxonomy (NCBI): domain Eukaryota; kingdom Metazoa; phylum Chordata; class Actinopteri; order Siluriformes; family Ictaluridae; genus Noturus; species Noturus placidus. The sequence continues at coordinate 140,767 of JAFFST010048844.1, read as the reverse complement.
CCTCTTTTTGTCTCTCTCTCTCTCTCTCTCTCTCTCTCTCACACTCGAAGTTGATTATTCAAAAAACACAGCATGTCACATTACCGAGAAACTGCAAAGTATAAACTCCTCTTTACTGAAGATGCAAGAAAACGTAACGTTACAGCTTTACCTCTGACTGAGGCAAAGCATTGACACTGGAGACTCCTTCCACAGTTTTTAAATAAACAGAATATGTCCCGAGCGCATTAATGTAACCCTGCGATGTGCCTTACAGCCAGCACTACTGCTGTTATACAAAATGAACCAACGTCTTCCGATCAATCGGAGTTGAGAATTTGATGTCGTGTGGCATGACTAGATGTTGTCATGGTCTGTAACAGGAATATGTGTGAGGGGATGGAGTTCAGGAGTGGAGCTAAAAGTCCCTGACTGGAGATGTGAATACTTTCATTTAAGATGATGAATTAGTCATTTATAACAAAGTTGAAAGGTAGTATGGACAGCTAGTGTTATGTCAGATGGATTGTCACTTTTGTCCACCAGTCATCTTAATGCTTTTGAGTACTTGAGTGTGAGACATTCCCAAAGGAAGATTCGGCAAGTCAGCAGCGAACACGCCGCCAGTAAAGCAGCAAGCCAAGGCCGAGAAGAGAAGCACGCTCGCTATGCGTTTTAGTGGAGCACTCATGATGATGAATCAAGGACTGCGGATCGTCCAGCGCTCAAACCCCTGACACGTCTCAGCAGATGCCTGGCTACAGACTCCTTACACACAGCTCTCTGTTTACCATCCAGACCTCCAAATGTTTACAGTCTTGCGCCTTCATCAGTGCTCTTGTGTGTGTGTGTGTGTGTGTGTGTGTGTGTGTGTGTGTGTGTGTGTGCGTGCATGTTCCTGAGGAGTGTGTGAACTTAAAGAGTATGAGGCAAGAGTGTTCATGTAGGGACAGGTGTCACTGTATGACCTGAAATGTTCGCTAATGCACACTGACGTTAGCAGCGTGGAATCAAATATATCAAATATAATAAATTAAAAAACGTGATCAGCTGGATAAAGAAAAGCTGATATCAGTTCATTACAGTTTACTAACTTAAACAATTATTTAATTATATAACTAATTTTAACAATTATTCTGCTTGCATTCCATTTTTACACACTTTAATTAGACTTGTTAATACTTTGTCTTATTATTTTATTCTTTAGATCACGGCTATTATTTATTTAATTATTATTGGACTATTTTAAACATCTTATTCATTTCTTATTTATTTCTTTATGTCAAATTGTAAAACACCAAGCTGCATTTAAAAATTATTATTATTATTATGATTATTATTATTATTATTGTTGTTGTTGTCTCATCGTTTGCTGCTACCATGTGCATGTTTGATCAGCCCTATCTAGCAATCATTATTTTAAAGATCCCTTTATTATATAAAAAAAAAATGGCAAAAATATTTACATAAAAAAATATTAAACTAATTTTTTCAGTGTTTCCATCTACTTTTTCTACAACCATCCGTCACTATGACATGAATTGTGGTCTCAATCCCTTCGTGAGTGTCTGAAAGCGTATTTTAAACCTTGATTTGTACAATTCCATCCAATTCAATTAAAAAAACAAAAAAAGCCCAATATCCACTTTCTCGCCTCCAGAAACACTCGGATCCTAAATTAACTTTGTTTGCCGTGTTTGCTTGAGGTGAATTATTTTCTGTGCATGGAATTGACTTCGAAGCTTTGAGGTTGACTCTTAGTTTTCAATGCCTGGAATCAGTGAATCGACTTTTTTTGGAATTGACTCCCAGGACCTTTGATATGAACTGAATGCAAGATGATGACATGATTGAACATGCATTTTAAACCCTGATTTGTTCCATTCCATCAATACTATTCAATATGAAGGCCAATATTCACTGACTCGCTAACTGAAATTCAATTCATTTTGATTGCCGTGTTTACCTGAGGAGAATCATTTCCTGCGTGTGGAATTGACTCTGAAACTTTGGTACTTTTAGGACTCTTAGTTTCTGAATCAATGAGTCAACTCTTTTTTTTCAACTCCAAGCACCTTCAAATTTGTTTGCAAAATATTTTTATTATCAGACATTGTCGATTAGTTGTTGGTTTTGCATAGCCATAATTTCAGTTTCGGTGAAACTGTGAGGTGTATGGTCTCTCGATCATAAGCACTGACGCCTTGTGTGGCATTTTTCCTTCTACTGATCCCAGATGGAGTCCTTCAAATACTGACTCAAATACGATAATAACTTACCTTCTCTTGTGAATATTTCTAGCATGAAATGAGTCAAAATGATCCATTTCCTCAGTTTATTATTACACCCAGCTCTATCCATAGAGAGCAATCTTGTGCAATTTGGTGTCCAAGTGAGTAGAGAAAGCCTTATGAATGGAAAGGACATTTATACCTCTCATAATCTCAGCGGTCACTAACCGGAGCCATCAGGCTAACAGTCCTGTCACATTTCATTAGCTTCCCACTAAACCCTCAGGGGGTTTTTCAGTAATAGACAAAAGGAACAAAACAAAACAAAACAAAACAAAAACACGTGTCAAGAAGGATCAAGGATCAAACCTCTGGGTTTAACAGGAGCTTCTGCGTGTGGTTGAGGAGACAGAAAAGCGTTTCCTCATACGGACAGAGGCGAGAAGGCCGGGCTTTCCTGTCACCACCACCTAAGTGTTTGCTGAGTAATATGCATGCTTGACGAAGCAGCGTCCGGGCAGCGAGCCATAGTCTATCTGATGAATAAAAAGGGGCTTTTTCGGACAAACATCAGATACCTAAGATAAACATCGTTTCTCATCTCGCAGATGATTCTTACCTTTAACGAACAGTTTAATAAATTATCCTTCTATAATACGTGGTTACATCTCATTATATTTCTTCGCTCAGGCAATAAAGAATACGGAACAATGGCGCTCTATTGGAGTGAGCTCACCGAAAAACACGACAGTGCAGTCTCAGGCTTCATCCAAGAATCATACACCTTTAGCCTGCAGACTGGTACGACACGATACACAGCGAAGGCACCGTTATGTTTCTTGAAATCCTCCCTGCTGGGAGACGAGGAACAACATTACAATCCCTTCCAGACTGTTCAGCATCTGTTAGAAATTACAGCCCCTTTACGTTCCATATAACTATTAAACCTTATAGAGCAGATATATAATGGGACTGAATGATCACACAATGCATTATTCAGACGAGACGAGCAAAGCCGCCATGACATCAGCTTTGTAAGCGGCCCGTCAGTACAAACCTAGTAATTGCTGCGCTTGCTTTCGCAATGGTTGGGACTGGAATTAATCTGAATAGTCAGAGTATAGCCGAGCACAAAAAGAAAAAAGAAAATAAATAGATTTATACCACAGCCCTGCTGAATTCTCAACCCTGATTGGTCAGAACGTGTTGAACAATTCATTATCATACGCTACCGTTTCTATAGTAACAGCTTAGACGACGTTGTACATAAATCAATTTTAAAAATTGTGTGGTGAAGTTTCCTGTAAGTATGTTTTTACTTTGCATTTACGGAAGGGAGTCTCCAGTGTCAGTGCGTTGTAACAGTCAGAGGAAAAGCTGTAACGGTGAAAGTATTTGAATATGGATTTTGTACATTTGAATAGCTTCCTTTTCAATACACGTCACATTAAATATGAGCTGTATTTAATAAACGTACATGTTTTTCTTCATTTTGAACTTGCTGTGTTAAGATTTGTCGTTAAGAAAAACACAAACATTTTAAATTACGGGTTACGGTTCTGAGATTTAAAAAAAAAAAAAATAATAATAATAATAATAAAAAACAACCTGTATCTTAATTACAAATCTCGAAAATATAAATCTTTATAAAAAAGAATTTTTGTAAATTATTAAAATACAGGAATTCAGGATTCCCAAAAAAATGCAGACGCTACTTTATAACGAACTAATAAACTAAATTTTTTCGCAGATGTTCTAAAGGTAACTATACAGTGCAAACGTTCACTGATTCTCAAGAAGGCAACACGATACATTGTGAGCCGGGGGAGGGGTTGGGGGGTGTAAACTTTTGAACGGGATGATCGGTGTAAATTGTTATTTTGTCTTCCGGAAAACATGTAAGTATCTTATGTAGCATCTGATGGGCAGTACTAAATGAAAAAAAAATGAGAGCTTTAAACAAAATAATAGCAATTTACACCAATCATCCTGTTCAAAAGTTTACACCCCCCTCTCCCCTAGCTCTTAATGTATCGTGTTGCCTTCTTGAACATCAGTGAATGCTTGCACCTTTTATAATAGTTTTATAAACACATTTATTAAACGTGTTTGTACTCGGTGTGAAAAGATGGATCTGAACATCATGTAGTCACTTCAGGAAAGGGTCAAATACGCAGAAGATACTGGAAAAGCAAAGAATGTGCAGAACCTGGAGGATTTTCTGAAGTACAGTGGGCAGTTTAAATGCTCAGGACAAAGAAGGGACTCATGAACAACTGTCACAAAACACAAAAAACATTCACTGATCATCCACGTAACACGGTATTAAGAATCAAGCCAATGTAAACTATTGAACGGGTTCATTTGTGTAAATTCAGTTATTATTATGTCTTGTGGACCAGATGTAAACATCTGTTATGTGAAATAGCTTCTTCAGAGCAGGACTAAAAAAAAAAAAAAAACTAAATGCAATTTTAAATGAGCCCTCTTTTTTTATTTATTAACATTTTGCAGATTCTGCAAGGCGTACATAAAAACATATGACCTCACCTGTAAAAGAATAAAAAGAATGATGCATTCGTTCTTTAATAAATTGAACAATTGTAAGTGTTCGTAAGTCGCTGTAGTATAAAACACTTCAAGATGAGCCGATGCTGGAAAATCATCACCCCGTACCATTCCGGCAACATCACACCATCCCATCATTTATTATTTTCCTAGAACAGCGTGCACCCATATGTTTCATTCATGAGTAAGCTATAACTTCACATCAAATGTACACACTTCGCTCCAATTAAAAAGCAATAATTGTGAACATTCAAGAATTCAAAGTTCTTTGCCTGACCTGCTTGGTACCTGCCAAAATGAGAAAAAACCCAAGACAAATTCATGCACGTTGGGAAAGAAATAAAAAAAATAATAAAAATACAGCTTTACTTGGCAAAAGATTCCATTTTCTGTTTGTTATATCCATTTTTCATGAAGTGGAACAATGGCACGGTTTGAACTCTAGACCGGAGGTCTTCAACAGGGGGTCCGCAGAGGTACTGCATGGGGGTCGCGAACGTTTTGGAACCAGTTTGATATAACACAATTTCATGCAATATATATAATTAGGGGGTCCTAATTATATATCTCGCCATCAGTTTGGGGGTCCTTGGCCTGGAAAACGTTGAAGACCCCTGCTCTAGACCATGAGTCGCTAGACTTCCACAGATGTGAGTTTAAAGTCACGTGACAGAAAGGAAGAAAACATAAAACATATAAAGCTACAGGGTTTGTACTGTAAATGATATGTCTGTGGATCTTCTGGATTGCGGATATGATTTTTTCTATGTTTCTCAGAGCAGGCTGGATAAATATGTAGCGGAAGCTCGGGCAGAATCGACAGCAGTTCTGAGAGGCATTATTCATGCCGGAGCATGGGAAGTTATGTCAAGTGTTGGGAAATCGTTCGCTTTTTGAGGAGTCTTACAGTCCCCTCTGAAACTATTCGAACAGAAAGGCCAATTCATTTGTTTGTGCTATACACCGAAGACATTTGAGATTGAGATCAAAAGATGGATATGAGTTAAGAGTTTAGGATCACAGCTTTTATTTCCTGGTATTTACATCTAGATGTGTTAAACAACATGAAACATAGAACCTTTTGTATCAGACCACTCCATTTTTAGGTGAGCAAAAGTTTAGGAACAGATCAGTCTTACAATGCCTCTGATTGATTTTCCCTCTTTTCTCAGCTTCAAAACGGCTTGCTTTTCTCCCATAGACAGCTCTCTGGTCTTCATGTTAGTTTATCCTTTTTAACAACAAATGCATTCTTCGAAGGTGAAACTGAAGGCCAAAACCAAGAGTAGACATTCTGAGACATTTATTGTTTAAACAATCAATCTAACAGGACACACCTGGGAGTCATGTGTTCCAATATTTTTGGATAAATGACAGTGGTGACGTTTTACAAATGCGAGTATATAGTCATGTTGCCGTGAAACTGAGCCAGCTCCAGTTTCCCAATGTGTAGTGAGCCAGGGTCCTTCAAAATGGCTTGCTTTTCTCCCCTAGACAGCTCTCTAATCTTCATGTTGGTTTCTCCTTTTTAACAGTGTGTAGTCCTTAGCAGTGCCTCAACTCATGTACACGATATACTGATTCCCCACCTAGGGAGCTACGGAGCTTACTGAGAGCCACCTAGTGAGTATACTGGTTTATAATGTACACTGTATGATATAAAAGTTTTGGTATTTTAAAATGATAAAGCACAAGATACATCGAGATGTACGCACACACACACATACATACATACATACACACACACACATATACATACACATTATATATATACATACACACACACACATACACTTATATATATATATATATATATATATATATATATATATATATAAATAATGAAAGATATTTAACTAATAGTAGTTCATGTGACCAAATACGGACGAAGAAGTTGTCATGTCTGATGCGTAGCATGAATGTTATAACAGAATATTAAGGCAAGTTGGGTGGTGGGAATAGTGTGAACGCAGGAATGTATAGATTATTTATAGGGAAAGAGGCCAAAGCGGTGGACTGAGACAATGGCAGAAAGACCGAAAGAACATCCAAAAGAGGAGGCGACTTTCCTTTAATTCCGCTCTGTGCATGACATAAGGCCCTATTTCCATCGCATTGACCTTCTCCTGCCCCAAGTGTGGTGGGCCCACAGGATGGTAGAAGTGCTCTTATAAGTGGAGGAATATTTCTCCGTCTGCTCAGTCTTTTTTCCCCACTGTTATGACTTTAAGGACTGGGCGAGTGTATGTACGTGCGTGTGCGTGCACACGTACTATATGTGAAAACCTCCTTTCGATAAAAGCTTATATGGTCTTTAAATATAAGCAGACTTCTCTGTCTGGCTGCCAGCAGTCATTTATAACTTGCGGATTAGAGGGAGTGAGAGCGAAGCCACGAGACCCATCATTTTTCCAAACACAGCGTCGCCGAAACAAGAGTTGTTCTGAAACGGCTCCCACAGGGCTGTGGAGCTAGACGGGATCGAAGGCTGAGAAAGGGCTTTTTTTTTCCCTTTCTTTTTTTTCTTTTCAGTAAGGAGAGCTCGTGAAAGGTTTCAACGTCCATTGGAAGTCATGAGGAACTGCAACGAAATGAACAAATCACTCAAACACACAACACAGCCTACACATGAGAGGCACCTTTGATGTTTCTCAGATATGCAGACAAGTCCTGAATGCCATTATGTGGAGCAGAGGTTGGTGTGTGTGAGTGTGTGTGCGCACTGGAGGAAACGTTTGGTGATGAAGAGTGTGAGGGTGATGTATGCATGTATGCTGCCTATTGTACAGTACAGTCCAGTCACACACTCACATGACTCCGGTGGCCGCAGGCATTCGTACAGCTATGCTCCTTCGGTTTGATAAAAAGGAATCCGGATCAGATTATTCACTCAGGTTTTTTTCCCGTTTTATTTTTAAAACTGGATCATTTTGGATTTTTTGTCGAAATGAGCACCACCGACTGTCATAACCCTAATGGTAGGAAGAAAATAAAAGCGAGGCTGGGGCTGATTTCTTTCTAGCCCAGACTGTAGATTCATGCTTCCTATCAGTGACAGTCCTGTCAGGTGATTACACACAGTGACACGCCCACTAGATTTGATCTTCGTCAGTCAGCAACAATTCTGAAATACTGAGGTGGATTATTTACTCTGTGATCCTTCTATACCCACCCACCCCCATCCCAAAAGTTGCGAGAACCTAAAAGTTTCTAGATTAGACACACACTATTTAATTAAAGTGTTGTTTGTTTATTTTTTTGTTTGAATGAAAGTAGAGCGTTACAGACTTCAAATACTTGAAAAACTTATTTGAAATCCTGAATACAGCCGTTTGTATGTTCTTTAAAGTCTGTGTGTGTGTGTGTGTGTGTGTGTGTGTGTGTGTGTGTGTGTGTGTGTAAAATATTTTGTCCTGTATTATTCTCATGATAAAATGCACTGCTCAACACTAACAGTTTCATCTATCTATCCATCTATCACCGATTAGTCGAGACCGACCGTCGGTCACTTCATGGCCCACGTATGTCATCAACGCGAACCACAAAGCATGTCGGCAGAAGTAGTGGGGTAGTTTGCCATTCCTTTCCCCACCCCTCCCCATTCCTCCGGGCTTGGGACCGGCGTGTAGCTGCTGCCAGTCACACGGCTGGGTACACACACTCACACACCCATTCACACACTACGGACACTTTAGACACGCCAATCAGCCTACCATGCATGTCTTTGGACTGGGGGAGGAAACCGGAGTACACGGAGGAAACCCCCCGACACACGGGGAGAACATGCAAACTCCGCACACACATGGCCCTGGCGGGACTCGAACCCCGGACCCTGGAGGTGTGAGACGAACGTGCTAACCACTAAGCCACCTGTATAAACAGTTTCATACTCGAGCCATTGATCAGGAGTTGTTTTTTTTTTTATCGTCGTGGTCAAAAATGCCGCAGCTTTTGAATTAATTGATTGATTTATTTATTTATTTATTTAAATTTGTGATGTAACTTACCGTTTTTTTGTGGTGTTTTTTTTTTGTGGAGAACTAATTGCTATCTCACGAGCTTCTTTTGCACGGTCTTTTGCTGTGATGTTTGTTAGTATATGAGATCTTTCAGCTGTACATGTGTTCGACGCACGTGAATCGTAGAATCGGATTGGCTGAATGTGCGTCGTGATGACCTCACGTGACGCGTCACAGTAATTTTGCTGTAAAAATCGCAATCTCCTCCGAATATTGCAGAGTTTGCTTGTATTTCTGCGATCGTGAAATCCTAGTGGAAATGATTGATGGGTATTAACTGTTAGCCTCACAGTTCGGCGTGCACATGATGTCGTGAGTCAGGGAGCGAATTCAAACATGAGCTTGGAAGGAAACATCTCTGGGTCAGAAAGGCATCAACACAAGTCTCTGCACTCCACACGGGCATTTGGAACCTCTCTCGCAACCATCTCGGCTTCTCTGCTTTTGGCAGACGTTCAGTTCTGTCACTTTCCCTCCGTCTCTCTCTCTCTTTCGCTCTTCGTCCCCCCCTCCGGCCGCATCGTCTCTTTCACCAGAGCTGGCAGTGCGTCTGTACTCTGCATTCTGCACTAATTAACAGCTTTCAGAAGAAGACCACCAAACTGGAGAACTGGCACACTCTGGGCGCACGTCGTTTTTTTTTTTCCATCCCACCCACACACACACACACACGCTGTGTCAGTGTACGACAGCACTGGAACCACACAAGCGTTCTCTCTGAGCCTCGGCGTAATAACATCGCCGAGGTGTGAACGTAGAAGCCGTGTCCGCACCTCCCGCCATACATGATGGCTGGAGTGAGCGGCAACTATTCCTGTCATCGCTACACGCCTAACTGGCACAAATTATTCCTGATGATGTTCCGCACATCTTAAACATGGAGAGTTTAACTTAATCCATTCTGACTGCAGCTTCCTCAAAGCTAAAAAAATAAAAAATAAAACAAACACACTGAAGCCTTTCAGTCTGAGCGCCAAGCTAGACGTCACGGCAAGTTCGAGAGTTTCACGTTTCTAAACAAATAAACAAACGTTATGGATGGATGAGACGTCAAGATATCATCATATAACGTTTTTGTTTTTCGTTTGTTTGTTTTTTTGCATAGCTATAACTGACATGAGCCGGTGTTCAACGGCTAGAATCTAATTCGGAGTCCTGTAGAAAATAGAAACTCTATAAACATGCGCAATTCACACATTTTTTTGTGTCAACCTTCCACAATTAACTAAACATACCAGAGTGTGACGTTGGCGATCTTAACTTTGATTAGCTTTGATCAGTTAACGATTTAATTATTGGTTAATGAGTTAACTGTGATTACGATTTAAATATTAATATTTAGTCACCTCCAAAAGTATTGGAACAGCAAGTCCAATTCTATTCTTTTCGCGATACATCGAAGACATATGGGTTTGAGACCGAAAGATGAACATGAGACGCCAGATCAGAATCTCAGCTTTCGTTACCTCATGTTTCCATCTAAACATGTTACACAACTTAGAATGTGGCACCTTTTGTTTAAACCCGCCCATTTTTTAAAAATAAATATTGGAACATGCGACTGATAGGAGTTTCTTGCTGCCCAGGTGTGCCCTGTTACATTGACTGTTTAATCAATTCATAGCTCTGAACATCTACTCTTGGTTTGAGCCCTAGGTTTCACCCGAGAAGACCACATTTGTTGTTAAAAAGGATACACCAAAATAAAGACCAGAGAGCTGTCTATGGGAGAAAAGCAAGCCGTTTTGAAGCTGAGAAAAAAAAAGAGGGAAAATCAAACAGAGGCATTCCACGAACATTGGGATTCTCCAATACGACAATCTGGAATGTCCTGGAAAAGAAAGACTGTCTGTCACCAACAGTGCCATGTTTAAAGATGTGCAACACATCTAGATTTAAATATCATATCATCTAATATTCACCTTTTAATCTCAAACCCAATTGTCTTAGATGCATCGTGAAAACAATAGAATTGGCCTTGCTGTTCCAGTACTTTCTGTTCCAGGGGACTGTATCCTGAGATATTTAGCTTAAATGTTTTCCATTTAATGGAGTGCAGGTTTATAATGTACACCGTGTAATGTATACATAAAATTCTAGTTAATTAACATGACCAGATACTAAAAATGTATTATGCATTTAAACTGGCAGAATAAATGTAAATATTAATTTTACAATATACTAACAATATAACTGAATAGCATATACATTTATTTATCAGTTTATTATAAAATATACCATGCATGTCAAGGACTATATTACTGTATGACATAATTAACATAATTTTATCCAAAATAATGTTAACAATAGTTTTAAAATATTATACTTTTAAAAATTATATATAATATTAATATAATATACATAATAAAATAAAATAATAAAATATTATACTTTTAAAATATTATACTGAGATACACAGTATCTCACAAAAGAAGTGAGTACACCCCTCACGTTTGTGTAAATATTTGATGATATCTTTTCATGTGACAACACTGAAGAAATGACACTTTGCTACAATGTAAAGTAGTGAGTGTACAGCTTGTGTAACAGTGTAAATTTACTGTCCCCTCAAAATAACAACACGCAGACATTAATGTCTAAACCGCTGGCAACAAAAGTGAGTACACCCCTAAGTGAAAATGTCCAATTAGCCATTTTCCCTCCCCGGTGTCATGTGACTTGTTAGGGTTACAAGGTCTCATGTGTGAATGGGGAGGCAAAGAACTCTCTGAGGATCTGAAAAAAAGAGGATTATTGCTCTACATAAAGATGGCCAAGGCTATAAGAAGATTGCCAAGACCCTGACCCTGAGATGCAGCACAGTGGCCAAGACCATACAGCGGTTTAACAGGACAGGTTCCACTCAGAACAGGCCTCGCCATGGTCCACCAAAGAAGTTGAGTGCACGTACTCAGCATCATATCCAGAGGTCGTCTTTGGGAAATAGACGTATGAGTGCTGCCAGC
>JAFFST010048844.1:82320-103996 GCA_022414735.1 Noturus placidus | reverse complement strand
GCCTGGTTGTGGCTAGAGAAATTGAACTCAGGTGTGGACAACCACAGTTATAGTATGTTTTAACAAGGGGGGCAATCACTTTTTCACACAGGGCCATGAAGGTTTGGATTTTTTTTTCACCTTTAATAATAAACACCTTCATTTACAAATTGCATTTTGTGTTTACTTGTGTTGTCCTTGACTATTGTTTAAATTGGTTTGATGTTCCGAAACACTTAAGTGTGACAAACATGCAAAGGAACAGGAAATGAGGAAGGGGGCAAACACTTTTTCACACCACTGTATATGTAAAGTCTAGTCCTACAACCGGGTGTATATGCAACTGGTACAACAGGTCCCATGTCTTCATGGAGCTCACTTTATACACAGGTGTTCATGCTGGAACAGGTTTGCACATTTTAGGTCAAGTGAAATTGTAATGCTACAGCATACAAAGACATACTATACATTTGGGTGCTTCTAACTTTGGGGAAGACCCACATATGGCTGTGATAGTCTGGCAAGGGCGTAACCATGGTATGGACATTGGGGTGGTCCAACGAACTGTAATTGACGTTAGCCTAGTCGACTTCAATGGTGTGCAAATATCAAAAGTTAATTGACTAGTTACTTACTATCTGAAAAAAGGTTGTATGTTCTGCATAGAATAGATGAGGAATCCGTTGGCAGGGTTCATTAAATGGGAACATATAGAAAATATTTTGTACTGTATATTGGGGGACAGATTGGTATTTCCTCAACATTGGGAGGGAGATGACCCCCCCAAAGAATGCATGGTTACGCCCATGTGGTCTGGAGTCCACATACCACCATGCTGAAAAAAACAATACATTTACATTTATTCTTTAGCAGACACAGCAGAAATACAAGCAAAGCGATATATCAAGCGGAGAACAATACAAGTAGTGCTACCTTACAAGATTTTTAATTGAGTTCTAGGACATCAAATTGCACAGAGTAGAGGTGTAAGAGCCAGGGTAAGTGCAGATTATTATTATTATTATTATTATTATTATTATTATTATTATTTTAAGAGGGGGTACCAGGGGACAAGTTAAGGGTTAGTTAAATGTTTATGGAAGACGGGGAACTTTAAACGTTTTTTGAAAATACATTGTGATGGTTCTGCTTTCCAGATTGAGGTTGGAAATTCATTCCACCAAAGAGGTTCTAATTGCTTCTATTACAAAACAATTACAAACCCCAGCTAACCATTAAAACCATTTTTCAAATATTACTTTTCATGTAGTGTGTCATAGAGCTGTTTTGAATGTAAAAAGTCTGCAAACTTTCAAAAACCAAAGTGCATGACAAACGGGGTTATTGACTCCCAAAAGAAGGAACGGATTCTGAACAGCTGAAACGAGTCGTTAATAATTACAGACGTTACTTCCTGCACAAACCTAGGTAGGTTTGTAACAAAAAGCCCTGCCTTTGGCCTTCACTTTTTTCACATGGAGCTGAATTTCATTATGGTAGTGGGCATTTCCTTTTCCAACACTAACAGCGGTAGACCAATCACAACAGACTGGAACATTTGACCAATCAGAGACGAGTATGCTCTCTGAAAGGAGGAGTTTAGAATGAAGCCCTTAGAAAGGATCGTTTAATGAGCCGCTAGTAACACTGGAGGATAAAAGGTAATACTGTCATTTAAATTATGAGCACATTAAAATGTTTTTTAGCCTTGGATGCATGTAAATTTATTGTATGAGACCTTTAAAACAAAATTAGTCACGTTTCAAAACCATAATAGGTGCGCTTTAATTGTATCCACTAGTCATAACATTCCACCTATAGAAGGCAAAAATGACCAGTAAAGAACCTAAGAGGCCATTACAGTTTCCATTAAAACCAATACAATTCCCATTATAACCATTACAGGGGTTTCTATTTTTTCCCCTCGTGTCATTTTTATTGTGTATTTCTGATGAATTATTCTTGTTCTTTTTATTATTATTATTATTATTAGTCTCTTCTTCTTCTTCTCCTTCTTATTATTATTATTATTATTATTAATAATAATAATAATAATAATATTATTATTATTATTATTATTATTATTATTATTATTAATATAATAAGAAGAAGATGAAGAAGAAGAGAATAATAATAATAATAATAATAATAATAATAATAATAATAATAATAATAATAATGAAAAACAATAAAAGTTTCTTCTATAGTAGTTATTTCTGGTTAAATGTGGACGTCAAATAGGTCGGATGTTTGTTTTGGGGTTTTTTGATGTGTTCTTTATTATTACGTCAGAGCTACGTTCGTTTCGTGCCGCGTGCGTGATTCTTTTTTTTTTTTAAAGGCCACTTCCGCATAATAAAGCAGAAGCCCCTCCTACCTTTTCTCCAGCCTCGGCGTTGTTTGGGGACAGGCAGGCAGGCAGGCAGTCTGGCAGGCAGTCGGTCGGTCGGTCGGTGTGAAGATGGCGGCGGCTCCGCTGTACTGCGTCTGCCGGCAGCCGTACGACGTGAGCCGGTTTATGATAGAGTGCGATATTTGTAAGGACTGGTTTCACGGCAGGTAAGAGATTCACACGTTTGATTAAAAAATAAATAAATATAAAACTCATTAGCAAAAAAACCCCCAGCAGATGTGGTGTGTTTGCTGTGTTCGGCTCTCACGGTGTCAGCAATGTGTGTGTATTTATGTGTATAACGTGTGTGTTAGAGAGAGAGAGAGAGAGAGAGAGGTACAGCTGAGACGCTTTCATGTGGTGGTGGTGTTGTTGTTGTTGTTATTATTATTGTTGTTGTTAGGCTGTACTTGTAAGCTTAACCGTTGAAAAAACGAGCACTATTCACTCCTTACATGACTCGTACTCTCACGTCATGTCGTTTCCGGTGTTGTTTTTTGTGATTTATTGTTTACTTTGTGTTCCCAAAGGAGCTAGGTAGCTAACAGGCTAACCCACCAGCTAGCATCGTAGCTTATAAATGTACTTGTAAGTAAGACAAGTGAGTAGTTTTTTTTTTGTGTTTTTATTTATTTATTTTTAAAGGATATCCTGGTTATTTCATTACAAAGATCAGTGCTGTAAAACAGTTTCTTTTTATCAGCTGATTTCCTTTTGACTTGCATATTATGTATAATGTATTACTAGACTGTTTGCATTATAGGATACTTCTTTGATGTGTGTGTGTGTGTGTGTGTGTGTGTTTATGAGACTCATTTGTACTGATTTGTTTATATTCACTTATTATTGTTTATTGTTTTTCAATTCCTCAGTCGTGGGAAGCGATTGCTTTTTGTTACTTTGCAGATATACTCTATAGGCTAAGGATGTAAATAAACTTGGCATATTGTCGTTGTGTATTGTTTGCTGTTTGGAGATGTTTGAGTTCAGGTTGATGTTTGCTAGTTCTTTATGTCCTAGTTCAGTGTGCCAAAAGTTACACACACACACACACACACACAGGCATGGTGTCGTTGTTGTTGGTGAACCTGCGGAAAGGGGGCACTAAACAAAGAGCAGCCGGTTTACTGCTGAACCAATTCAGGACTTGTATGTGTTGTAATTTATTTATTTTAAACGCTTGCGCATTTCCAGTGATAAATCTTGATTCGGTTTAAATCAATGCTGTGCGGTTTGTGTGTGTGTTTTTTTTTTAAATTTTTTTTCCTCGAGTCGTTTCCGTGAAAATCGGCGGTGAAGCTTTTCATATTGCTGAGTGTTTGGGGTATTTGATTGGCAGCTGGGTTTGGAGAGGGGAGGGTGGATTGGGGGCGGGGCGGTGGGGATTTAAATGCTACCTTTTTGCAAATATAGGCACGTGGTGGGAGCCGTCTAGTGGCCGGAAACAGGCCACGCCTCTTAAAGGGCCACACACCTGTTTTTAAACACGTGGGATTTTTTTTAGAATGAGATGTTTTCAGTAGATATTATTAGGGACTTTGAGCAACAGTTGCGAATGGAACGGCGACGGCACTCTGACGTTGCATTGCGCATGCGCAACTTTAACTGCTAATACTGTTCTACTGTAACTGTCTACTATGGAAGAATGGCTGGTTTGCTGTAGTCTTTAATAATAATAATAATTATCAATTTGTATAGCGCTTTTTACAATGGACATTGTCTCAAAGCAGCTTTACAGAAATATCATTTTTACATTTACAAGCGACTTACTAATGAGACACACTCACACACCAATGGTAGCAGAGCTGCCATGCAAGGTGCTAGCTTGCCATCGGGGGCAACTTAGGGTTCAGTGTCTTGCCCAAGGACACTTCGGCATGGGATCACCCGGGCCGGGATTCGAACCGCCAACCCCACGGTTAGTGGATTAGTGGACAACCCGCTCTACCCACTGAGCCACAGCCGCCCTTTACAACATGACAGATCAGGCAGGGAAATATTATTTATGACCTTGTAATTGCATCAGTATATGATTGAACCATTTAGTCTTTTATGTAATCTGTGTTTATGTTTTAAACTTAAACACATTTTAATTTTCTGACAAATTTGTTTAGGCATTCATCTTCTCCCATGTAATCAAGATTATTATGATAGATTTACCATGTAAGCAATACAGTACTTGCATAATCTATGTTTTTAGACTTATTGGCATCATACAAGACTAAAAACACGTCTTATGACAATAGATTATTTAATGCAACAGCAATCATTCTCTTGCTTTTTTTTAATATTTCAGTAAATGACTGTATGCTGCGTTGTGCCGTTTTGTCCATGTTTCCGTAACAATTTTCTACGTTTTCGGCTACGGCCTTACCTATTCCATTCGCAGCTGCTGCTTAAAGTGCCTGTTTAGTGTATAAAAAGGCAAGTTACAAGTTAGGAACTCAGACTTAATCCACAAATCAACATTATTAACGTTGCTGTTGAGACGCCAGTGTGAATCATGAAGTGGCCTGATGCGCCTACACCTTTATGATCAGTCTTTGTTGTATTTAATTCTGTTAACAAAAAAAATTGGTCATTTTTTTCACACCAAAATTATTTTCTTCTAACAGCAGCTTTGGATATATTTGAGGCTGTAATTCAAATAGCAGGTCTACATGAATGCTTTCATTTCAATGTTATGGTTTGTCTAGTAACAGTGTTTCTACAGTAACAACTCCTTCATAGGGACTTGTATGGCAGATGCTTGATATAATGCCCATCCCATCCATCTTCTATACAGCTTATCCTTTTCTTCAGGGTCACGGGGAACCTGGAGCCTATCCCTGGGAGCATGGGGCGCAAGGCGGGGTACACCCTGGACAGGGTGCCAGTTCACCACAGGGCACAATCACATGCACATTCACATACCCATTCATACATTACGGACACTTTGGACATGCCAATCAGCCTACCACGCATGTCTTTGGAGTGGGGGAGGAAACCGGAGTACCCGGAGGAAACCCCCGCAGCAATTGGGGGAGGTGCAAACTCCACGTACACAGCATTTCCGCTCCTTTGTCGTTTCAGGGACGTGTGACAATTCTCGTCGATGCGGTTGGATAGAGATTAGGGAGAAATCTGCTGGCATATTGCTTTAAGGCAGCGGTTTTGTGTCTCGACCAGCAGGATTAGGATGTCTGGCTGAGGCCGGTCTGTTATCTGACGGTGTTCTCCGACTCACTCAGTGGTGGCAGCAGCCTCCGGGGAAGACTAGTTCAGAGGATTATGAGCCTCTTCTCTATTCATGCCTGACAGTGATTAGGGATTCAGACTAATGTCTGCGTTACAGTAAAAAAGCGCCCACTTCACCTGCGCACGCGAGCGTGCACGTCGTTGCCTTTATACACAGTTTAGACCGTGGACGTGTTTCTAAGCCTTGTATGTTCTTTATGAGATCCTGTTTATAATCTTGGCTAGGAGTGTGAAATGGAATTCTGTGCATAATCAGATCATTATTATTATTCTCTCTGTGTGTGTGTGTGTGTGTGTGTGTGTTGTATGAGAGGAGAAGATAGATTGAGGCTTGGTCGGCCCGAGGCAGCTTCAAAGCTTCATCCATCACTGTACCTGAGTGATGAAAATGTTTAGTTTTGTTAAGTGTTAATAGGATTACCTCACTGACTGGAAGAGAATGATAATGCAGTTTATCCGTAAGCTTTTAGCATGATACATTGCCATTTGATCGTAGTTATGATCCGTAATTCCTTTATCCATGGCCCAGCTTTTGTGCATGTGGCCTGTTTGAATTAAAAAAGGGCAATAAACTAATGTATACACTCGTGCACATGAATAAAGACGATACAATTCTCGTTCCATAGTCCAGATCAATGTAGCACTAGTTTGTATATGGGGACGCATCAATAAAATTCTTGTTGTTGGTACTCGTCGACTGACTGATATCGAAATGACTAGCATACTCTGTATTTATTAGGCACGAATTGATCCGAGACATCCTGATACAGGCTTCACGATATTCCATTTTTACAGATTTCAGTCCCTCCAGGATTGTGTGATTTTGCGATAGCAGAAATGATCGCAAAATCAAGCAAACTCCTCAATGTTCTGGAGAGTTTATAATTTTTCTAAATTGCTGCAGATTTTGGCCAAGATGCTTCATGTGACCGCATCACAACACACATTCAAAGTCCTCTTCAATTCACGCGTGTGGAACATGAGTACGGTGAAAAGCTCTCATTTGCCAGTAAACATCACTGCAGAAGAGCGTGCAAAAAAATTCCCTAATTCAATTAGTTTTCTGCAAAAAAAAAAAAAGCACAGAAACTCTCAATCATACATTTTGGAAGGAAAAAATGCAGCAGCAAAATCAAGCATTTTTGGTTGCAACAATCTGGTTACAAAATAAATCAGTCCGTCCAGGAGTTCCGAGTTGTTTTTGCAATGACGACAAATTAAACCACTACAGTATCAATACATTGTATTGTAAGGAAAAAAGATCAGGATTTATAATGTGTAATTTTGCCCGATAATTTATTTTCCATTTGTTTTAACGTTGTTAAATGTTTCCACCGCTCCTACCGCTGTCCAAAAACCACCTCAAATGTACACTCATGTCTCATTTTACTAATTTAATTATACAGATGAGAAAGCGATCTTGATTTTATTTTTTTGTTTCTTCATCCTTCCGAAATTAATTTCTGGTTACTGGTGCACATGTATACAGCAGGTTACTATATTGTCCTTCGGATGGCTACACTACGTAAGGTCAATAAGAAAATCAGAGCAAGATGCTGTGACTTGCACCTTGAGGAGAAAGGAAAACGTGAGTCTCAGTGCTCGCTGAACTGGACTGCTCCAGGATTGTGTAAACATTTATGTACACGTAAATCATGGCATCTTTCACTCATTTTAATAACCACACTCTCTGGTACTGCTTTGCACACTCAAGTGGGCTGTCCTCATGCTCTCAAGCTGTACTTGATAATTCAACAGAGCAAAGCCATAATCAATCATGAAACGCACCCAGACAAGAACTTTTTCGTGTTCGTAATCTGTTTACGTCTCAATAGTATGATTCGGTGTCTAATTAAGCAGGGATTCAGATTTTGCAAAATGACATTTCTTAAAACAGACTTCACACAGCAAGTAACCATGGGAACCACGTGTTCTGTTCCAAACTCGATGTGGAAGTAAAGTTTTAACTTTAAACAAAAGGTATAGCTTTAAGCAAATCCTCATTGTGACTTTTTCCTTTGACTGTTTTTGAAATATTTACATTTACATTTACATTTATTCATTTAGCAGACGCTTTTATCCAAAGCGACTTACAAATGAGACACACTCACACACCAATGGTAGCAGAGCTGCATGCAAGGTGCTAGCTTGCCATCGGGGGCAACTTAGGGTTCAGTGTCTTGCCCATGGACACTTCGGCATGGGATCACCCGGGCCAGGATTCGAACCACCATGCCCACGATTAGTGGATTAGTGGACAACCCGCTCTACCGACTGAGCCACAGCCGCCCTATTGCAATTGTTTCCTAATATCAGATGTTAGGACTCCATCATACTGTATTGGTATTAATCACATTTTTTTTTTTATTTCATTTTTTACAATGGCACACATTTGAAACGAATCCTCAGTGTTTTGTGTCCAACGGTTCGCGCTTGCCTTCAACCAGAAGTACACGTGCAGCACGGGGCCTGTTTCCCCCAAAATAAGGAATTTCTTTCTTATTTGGGAAGGACTTTATTTCCCGAGCACAAACATTTTTAGGCAGCTTTCGGCCAAATGGATTTGCTGGGAACATGACAATATTTTGGAGTGTCCATAATTACCAACCTGCACATGCATGTGGTGTATGATGGATATTAAAAGATGGAGATTTGTCGGTTGTATGTAATCTTGGAGTAGTTTGAGATTTAACATAAAATCATCTGAATGATTATTTTCAAGAACAAAAATATAATAAGAAAAGATATTGTGCATTAAACAGCATTGTGTGTAGAGCTAGTACATACTTTATCACAATATCAGTATTGTATCATCACGTTGTCCAGGTTCATTACGAGAACCTGTCTGCAGACACTGCGAATTTAATTTAGGCTCGTGACATTCGGTGAACAGTACAATTGCGCTGATTGACAGATTGTATCGACTGGTGTGCACGGGCGTACACTTCCTTGTATGGTGTGGTTTGAACTTTCTGATATAAACTGATTCAGTTTCAAAGACCCACCCCCTTTCCCGCTCTCCCACATGCTTTCAAGTTTGGTACAACTAACTACTGGTAATATTCCCCACTCCTGTACTCTCTCTAAATCTGAAATGGTGAAAATGCTTGTTTTCCTGTCTCGGTTCAGTCCATGGTTTCTAGATTATTTATCGCACTATTTTAAAATTAAGACCTTGTGAGCAGGGGAAAATCTTTATCGCACTAGCCTAGCGTCAGCTGAATGAGCATGCTGGCTCAATCCAGAGAAACCACCCCACGTGTGTTGTTGACAAGTATACATCCTCTAAATATAAACTTTCTCCAAAAGTTCTTAACTTCACCCTCCACATACAGTGCATATGTTGGTATTTTGCTGGGAAATAATCCATGTAAAGGTGTACAAG
The DNA here is from genome assembly GCA_022414735.1 of Noturus placidus. Taxonomy (NCBI): domain Eukaryota; kingdom Metazoa; phylum Chordata; class Actinopteri; order Siluriformes; family Ictaluridae; genus Noturus; species Noturus placidus. Next base: position 95,003 of record JAFFST010048844.1, on the reverse strand, counting down.
TGTTTTCTAATGGTTAGCTATTTTCTAACTTTGATATGTTTAAGCAGCACAGTCCTCATTGAACGAGGAGTTGTGGTTGCTATGGATACCACATGAGGGACGTATTCGAGCTGTACAACAAACCGCGCTAAGCAGGAAATCTGACTTTTCATACCCGAGGTGAAGTGTGTTTTTTGAAATGTACCCTCGTCCTGCAGGATGCAGTTCAGAAGCACACATTGTCAAACCTGTGGAATAATTGAGTCTTCACCTGCCTACAGACACTGCATGCACGGCGTGAAGGCTGCTCTAGGAAGTCCCCAGCTACCGCTTGAATGATGGACTGCTTCCTTTGCAGTACTTCCTCTGCTCATTACCTCGAGCAACGTAAATAGGTTTAGGCTGTCTGGACCTCAGCACAGGATGAGTGAAACCTGTGGACCTCACTTTATCTTTCCTGTCCTCTTTCTTTCATTATGCTACACTTCCTGCTCCTTGGCTGTTTGATGAGTGAGCTTTTTTTCGTGGACGATTTCATCCCTGACTTCCCTCAACAAAGTCGAATTTAGCCTGTAGGGGCAGCCATAGATCAAGTGGGTGTCTGTTGCAGTTTTTTAGGCAAGACAGTGATGGATTTGCTCGTGAGGCCATTGTCAGGGTCTGCCTGGGTTTTGTATTCGGGTTTCACAAACTCTTATGGCAACGGCCGAAACCTTACACCTCTGCTTAACAAGGGCTCTGTGTGTTTGACTCGAGTAAAGGGGCTGACCTTGGTCACCTTTCCATCAGCAATGATGACTTGGGCAAGCTGTTGATGACATTTTTTTTTATTGGCCATGTGTATCACCTGATGAAGGGGTTTCTCTACCGTTTTCTTCCAGTTAATCATTACCCCACTCTATTATCTTGGACCTTCCCTATCAAACATTGACTACTGCCTTTTCCACCAGTCTATGATGTTGAAGTCTAAGACATTCTTGTTCCTCAGACACAGAGCCACAACTGTGGTAACAAGCACTGGTGCTTAATTTATTACGTTTTTATCCCGATTCTGTGCAAATCCTACAACACAGGTTTGCATTGTCTCCCCAAACATCATCTCCTCGTCTTTTAGTCTCAATTCAACTAAATTTGGTGCTCAAATATGGAAGTAAATGCACGGTCTTCAAATACCAGGGTTTAACAATGAAAGACATTTTTAAGCAAACATGATGCTTTTGTTGGCGGTGTAAGGATACACGCATTTCAGATCCATTCCAATTTTCATACTGTAGTTACAAACATTGCTAATTAACTCTCTTGCCAAGGTAGACAGGGTTGCCAGGTCTCAGCATAGTTCCACACCAACAGCATCTCAAAAAAAACATGAAAAAGGTTGGCAGTTTGGGAAAAGAAGTTGCTCCCACCCCACGCCACCCCGACCCTCCTAAAGTGTGTTTGCACTGGAAACATGCTCACTGTGGTGCGCAGTGTCCGGGTTAGACTACTTGAATGGTTGAATTTGTTTTGCACGCTCTTTTGCAGTGATGTATGCTGGTAAACGAGACCTTTTAGCTGTACTCATGTTCGACACACCTGATTAGAAGAGGGTTTTGGCTGAATGTGCATTGTGATTACGTCACATGGTGCGTCTCGCAGTCTACTTTATTCCTTATTATTTTGTATCAAATTGAGAGCCTAGTTTTGAATTGATGATCATGCTGTATTTATTAAGTGTGTAATGTTAACAGTAGACCGTATATAATTTTGTCTACCATTACATGCCAGAAGCGATAAAATCAGACACAAGCGACAGTCACATCTATACATGCCTACGAGAAACAAACCTTGGGCAACACGGGTCACCTGCTAATGCGAAGTCCGCTTAATTATTTTTTTTAATGAACTACGGTTCATGTGATCTCAGGCTCAACACACTTGAGGGTACTCTGTTCTGTTCATGGCATTACAAGAACCGACATTGCTTGCTGAGGTTTGTGAGGAATGTTTCAAGATTAGACTCCGGGCTATTGGACTCTGGAGCATGGGTGGCTTGGACCAGGATTTGAACTCAAACCTCAGACAGCTGCGCCACTGTGGAGAACCTTGAGGCATTTTTACTGTCTATATGGGCTAGGGAATCTGACGCAGAGAAAGAGAACTAGAGCTGATATTCTGCCTGTCATCACTATGGAGACACATTTCTTCTTCTCTCACCCGAGGGGAACTATTGGATAGATCAGTAGGAGCACCATTGGTGGAAATGCTTTGCTTAACACTCTTAAGATAAGATGTCGATGTATCTACTGTGTGTGTGTGTGTGTAAAAGACTCCATGCCTTGAGTTCACCCCGGCATTTTGTGTTATCTGTACCAGAAATCTACCGGGCTGCTGATGGAGCACCTCTAGGCCCTCATTGCTTTCGTTCCTCCATTAGGTCTTCAAAATCAAATCGACTAATGAGTTACTATGGTCAGGTCAGGAGAGTATCAGACTGTGGAGAGAGAAAAATTTCGGGGAGTCTCCTCATGTTTTTGTTTGCAGCGGTCAAAGCATTGAACAGTGGATTGATCTTTCTTTCAGATGAACACCGTTCTTACAGATTTAAAGGTTTTAAAGAGGCGAGCAACCGGGGATTTGTATGTCTGTTGCTGCTGTTTTGTTTTTGTTTGCAATCAATTAACCATTAAGAGTGTGCTGTGTTTTTGGAATAATAAAAAAAATGCATAAAAGCTTAAACAGTCCTGGCATTGTAGCCAACAAAACATCAATCTTTCATTGTGCGCCACGAAACCAGCACGCAATCCTAGTGCAATAGCGGGCTAATGCAATCACCAGGCAAGATTTAATGTGTCATGCTGTAACACCGAAACAGGATTATTGGAATGGCCCTTTTTTATGCACAATGTTTGGTAAACATTTTCCTTCCAAGTTACAGCGTCGGTTTCCCTGCCCTGCAGTATAATCGAACGCCACACCGTTACTCCCGTCATTACGGGTGTCAGACCTGTCAAGGCTGAGCTGCAGAATCAGAGTAATGAGCTTTAGAGGTAGCTTTGTCTTCTCGTCACTCTTTTTCTGCAATTCACCGCTGTCTCCTGCTGAGACTCTGCCAGTTTCTTTGTGCTCAGCTGACACACTTTCTGAGCCTGTTGCATCACTCTGCCTCTCCACTGGAGAGCTTGTGTAGGGCCAGCAACACTGCGATGATGCAAGCAGTCCTTTCCGAAAATCCTCGACATCTCCCTTAGAGGGAGAATTCAAGATGTACTCGCTTTTTATATTTGCACTTTCGGCCTCGTGTCTCCGTAGTCCTCTGTCCTTTGTCCCGAGTCGAATTGTTTGATCAGGGGAAATTTTCCAGTGTTTAATCATCTCCGTGAACTGCTTGACATTCCAGACATCCCCGGGGCTGTTTTTAGAAATCCGTTTTCTCAGTGTCCTTTTTATCCAGCATGAAATGGCGCTGTGGGTCAGCATGACGGTGACACACGTCCCGAGAGCTCGTCTTTGTTACGTCACGACGACGAGAGCACTGATTCATTGTTCGCACAGGACGCCCAGGCAGGGACAGGGATTTGGCTGGAAGTCAGAATGCACAGCGCGGCCTCCATGAAGGAAGTCGACCGAAAGGGAATGCGGATGTGGGAGTGTTGCCGTCGCTTCCGATCTCTCTGCCAGAGCCAGATTTTTTTTTTATATCTCCATGTGCTTTATACAGCAATCAAAGCTTTTTAAAATAATTCTCCGGGTGTTTCTTCTTGTTTACTACTGGTTTTTCAAAGTGATTGCAAATTTACGAGTTTACAAGTCGGCACATTTTTTTCCCCCACCCCTGTGAGGCATCAGATACTGTCCTGGCCACCATCCCCCATTTCCCACACACACGCACGCACACTGCTTAGTTCGAGGGTCAAGCCAAAGCTTTGATGTGGACACCTCCGCTGCCGTTCCAACTTAGCTTTTTCCCCCAGTGCCTGTTGTGCCACATGCTGCACCCCCGCACTTCCTCTCCCTGGAGCAACCCAAATATAACTGCACATCTGGAGTGCTGATTGGAGCAGGTCTCTCTGTCTGTAACCACAATCAGCCAGAGCTCACCCGGCTGGCCCAGAGTTACTTTCAGGTCATGGGAGCCGGATCTTTTACATCTTTCAGCAACTTAAAATCATATTTGTACAGCGTTAACACAGGAGCCAGGCTTTTATTTGATTTCCATAACATAGTGTAAATCTGTAATATGTTAAACTGTTTACAAATCAGGCTTTGTCTGTTTTGCTTGCTCATAATTCATTAGGCCTGTTTGGTTTTTTTGTTTTTTTTTTTACGCTGGACCGGAAATGACTTTTTTTAGTGCCCATCAATCCAGTACCAAGAGCTCTAGCTTTCACTACAGAGCCTGCTACAGTTCTTCAATAACCGTGTCCAAGCACTTTCACAGAGAGTATTAGTCTGACATTGTAAATAGCCAACCACATTTACTCGCTACTAAAGCTTCTGGTAAACGCAGGTTTTTTTTTTTTTTTACATGTACGCTAGTGTAGGTGCATAATGGTACACGTAGCTTTTGAGAGTATACTCCATTCGGCATGTACACGTACACAGGCAGTCGACGCATGCGCCTTACGGCAACTTGCACAACCCCTCCTGGCCTACAAAGCAGTAAAGCAGGTCTATTGGTATGGACGACAACGAAGAAGAATCGCAACAAGAAGAGCAATCTCTCGCCAGGATTAGCACCCATATACAAATCCTTATACGCTTTAATGCTAGAATTATACAAATGAGTCTACTTTCTAACCTGCACTTGTCTCTTCCATTTATTCTGTTTTATTTCTTCAACTACCTTGAGAATCACCAGCCCTGTGTCACTGCTGCCACCTTGTGGAACAATTAAATAGTGCTTAAGAATCGCACATGTGCGACCGGTTAGAAAAAACTGGCGACATGCGTACTCTGCTGATGACGAAATCCTGCTGATGACGAAATCTGCGTCACGTGTACTGTACGCTGTTCCTAGCACTCGCATAAAAAGTGAAGAATCTTTTTTTCAGCTTTATTGTTCCAAACAAGACTTTCTTAAAGATTTTAAAAGGTTGGATGCCTTGACCATTGATATCTCATTCCAGTAAGTTGATCTTGCTATGAAAATGTCAGCATCCCAGTATTGTCATGTAAATTATGGAGGAAAGAATGCACAGTCTAAAAGGTATCTTGGTAGCTTTGTGTATATGCATGTATTGTGGTACAGTAATCACTTTTTAAAAAAAAAAAAGATTGTACTACAAGTTAAATGTTTGGTACATTTTTGTTTAGAGATTTAAACGTTTAAACCAATGCTCATGTATGTTCCATGTAGGAACATCCTTGAGGAACACCCCATGACCTGTATTCAACTGTAAGAGGTTTTACGCATACACATTCTAATTTTACGTTTTCAATGTGTTCTAGCTGTGTTAAAGTCGAAGAACACCATGCAGTGGACATCGACGTTTATCACTGCCCCAACTGTGAAGTTCCACACGGACCCTCCTTGAGTAAGACCTCTCCTCTCTTCTCTTTTCACGTCTCATCGCTCCTCCTTTTCCCTCTACCGTTCCTTCTTGCTTTATTGATTTCCCCTGTTTGATTTAAGCACCAGTGATTTCCCAGTCCCCCAGGAGGTGGACATTATTAGGCTAATTAACCAGTGTAATCATCAAACGGGGGTTGAACCAGACCCTCGTTGGTCAAGATGGTTGTGGGCTTTATGGTCCTTTGAACTGCTCCACTGAAGTGCCCTCATAACTCATTGATATTCAGGCACATGCTGTCCAATCAGTTATCATCTGAACTGATACCATTTTGTGCGTTGTCCAGTCAAATCTACATAAAAACGAATCACTTGTAATTTTAGATTAGTATTGAATGGAACAGCGATTTTGCCAATAATTGCATTGTTTAATTTAATTTATGAACAAACGACATGTCGCATATTTTAATGATAGTGGGATTTAATGTTGTGGAACGTCCACAAGATAAGTTAGTTCCTGCTATCTCTGACGTTATAGCTGTAGTAAACAGTTGTTCACTCCCCTACCCTCTCTCTCTCTCTCTCTCTCTCTCTCTCTCTCAGAAACTTTTCAAAGCACAGTGATTTGTTACAAAGTGCTAAGAGCCGAGTCTCCTTCCATAAATGCTAAATAAATGTCTCCTAACAAAAAACTTTGCCACATCAAAGATTGTGTTTTTCTTTGTGGAACAAATTAAATTTTTATATATATATATATATATATATATATATATATATATATATATATATATATATACAGTATATCACAACAGTGAGTACACCCCTCGCATTTGTGTAAATATTTGATGATATCTTTTCATGTGACAACACTGATGAAATGACACTTTGCTACAATGTAAAGTAGTGAGTGTACAGCTTGTGTAACAGGGTTAAGGCCGTTCTGGAAAATAATGGTGGCCACACAATATATTGACACTTTGGGCCCAATTTGGACATTTTCACTTAGGGGTGTACTCACTTTTGTTGCCAGTGGTTTAGACATTAATGGCTGTGTGTTGAGTTATTTTGAGGGGACAGCAAATTTACACTGTTACACAAGCTGTACACTCACTACTTTACATTGTAGCAAAGTGTCATTTCTTCAGTGTTGTCATATGAAAAGATATCAATTATTTACACAAATGTGAGGGGTGTACTCACTTTTGTGAGTGTGTGTGTGTATGTACATTTTAGATTATGTGGATTGTCTGCCGTACAAGTCCCTGTGAATGAACTGTTAGTTTAGAAACAATAACGTATTGATGGCAACTTGTCGCTCATGTTACAGCCGGAACTACTGTCAGTCATACTGTTATACCCAATATTACTCCACACGTTCTGTGAATTCAACCCTGCTGTTGAATAAATACAATAAATTTATTGTATAACGTGAGCAGTGTATATATGTAAAAAAAAAAATATTTTTTTTTTAAATAAACTCTGTCAAGACCAAGGCCATATGTAGAAGACTGAGACAAGTCCAAGTTAATACCCAATGTAAACTGTATGACCAAAAGTTTGTGGACTCGTGTCCATCACACTCCTATGTGCTTGTTGAACAGCTCATTCCATATTTATTCCCCTTTTCCTGTTATAATTCTGGGAAGGCTTTCCAGTAGTTTTTGGGACGTGGCTGTGCAGATATGTGTTCATTCAGCTACAACAGTGTTAGTGGGGTTGAGTTCAGACACTGATGTTGGGTGAGGAGGCTCCAGTTCATCCCCAAGATGTTCAGTGGGGTTGAGGTCAGGGCTCTGTGCAGGACACTAGAGTTCTTCCAACCTTAACACACCATGTCTTCATGGAGCTTGTTTGTGCACAGGGGCATCGTCATGCTGGAACATGTGTTTTAGTTTCAGTGAAGGGACACTGTAATGTTACAGCACTCAAAGACGTTCTATACAGCTGTGCGTTTCCAACTTTGCGGTAACAGTTTGAGGAAGAACCACATATGGGTGTGATGGTCAGGTGTCCACATACTTTTGGGCACCTAGTGTATAATAGCTTCTGCCATGTATTGTAAAGTGCAAGGTTCAGTGCAGTGTGTTGGTGTGATTTTAAAGGATTTTGTTCCAAAGTTGAAATCCCACTGTCCTTCTGAATTTATAGTGAAGAAGCGAAAGAACTGGCACAGGCACGACTACACAGAGACTGACGATGGCAGCAAGCCCGTGCAGGCTGGGACCCTGGTGTTTGTGCGCCAGCTGCAGGCCAGGACCTTCGCCAGGTACATGAAATAAAGCTGTGGCCATCTGACACCTTCACACCCAAGCTCCTAGTCAACGCTGGAGCTCTGCATGACACGCAAGCGAATTGTAAATACAGCAACCATCTGTTTGAAGACGAAACAGCTGTTTTACTGACTACTGCAACAAGCGAAATGCTGTTGCTAGTAATATTAAAGCTAATAAAAGTTTACTAGCTAGACAGAATGAAAAGATAAAACTGGGACAAACATATGTACAGATTTATTTATTTATTTATTTACTCAAAAAAATGCGCCAAAAGAGTGGTTTTGTTTTCTTTAAAGACTACAGTTGTTAAGCACCCGATTCTGGAAATCTAGAATATCAGCTGATACAGATACTACTCCGATGTTTTTTCCTTTAAAACTACTGTTTCAAAATTGTATATTAAGGTATTTTTTGGAAGCACATCCCTTTAAAAACTCATTCACTTGTATAGCAAATATAATAAAACCATTTCTAAAAAATCTATGCAGTAATGTGTGTTTATATGCTAACATTTGCAGTTCCAGGAAAAAACAACAATAATCTTTTCTGAATCCAACTCCTCTTTTCCTTCTGTTATGGGGACTGAATTCATTCTTCTTTTTTTTTTTTTCTTTTTTTCTCTCTCTGATATCCAATCCAACATTGGTATCGGATCGGTTCCATCTCTATCTGGAATGATTTCCGGGTCACATAGCTATTTTGAACTCTTTGATATTAACGTGCACCTTGCTTGCCCCGCCCCCTTCGACACATCTGTGTAGTCATGTTTTGGCCTCTTCTGTGCTCTTGAATAATGAAGGATGAATACATTTGCTTTCAAATCACAACTTGCAAAATTTCTTCCAGTCATGAGCAGTTTGTCTCTTTACAAAATTTGAAAAGATCTGGGAGCATCGACACATCAAGAAAGTTACATGGAGTTATCATTGTAACCAAGACGACCTGATTAGATTTTGGAACAGGTCCAAACAGGGTCCAGGTTGCAGCAAGGTCAAATGTCCAAAATAGCTTTTCTTCAGCAGCTTCCATCATGTTTGAAGTGTTTTGAAGGGTATTTCTGGCATACAAATTAGTAATGGGAGGGACAGCTTGTAGATGTCGAGGTCTACTTCCACTTAAAATGCAGAATTCTCAGTATGCGTGCCTGTGCTTGATGTCACTCGTGCTCTTTCTCCTCATACAGTGCCAACGAGGTCCTGACGAAGATGCATGGGAGCCAGGTGACTCAGCGCTATCTGGAGAGGCACAGTTTCCGTTACCCCATCGCCGTGACTCAGAAAGAAGGGCTTGGACTTCAGCTTCCCTCTTCAGACTTCTCTGTCAAAGACGTGGAACGATATGTTGGTAAGTTATGTTGTGTGTGTGTGTGAGAGAACGGTCAGCAGTTCCTCTCTTACATCAGCGCTAATGCTGTGTTGTTCATCCACGTTATGTGTAATTACCAGCAGTTTAAATATTCATTATGTGTAATGGAGCTTAGTAGCGCAGCGCCATAACAGAATAGGCCAGGCGTCACATAACTGCTGCGGGACGAACGAGCGCAGCCTCTTAGTGGGCCGTAATGAAATAAGCATGTGGATGGATTCAGTGTGGCTTACACCAGCCCGGTGGGTCCTCACCTCCTCACCTCTCCAGTGCTTTTAGACCCAACTCGAGGTGTCTGGTTACACACTCACCACCTTTTACAGACAGCTCGTGTTCATCTGCTGCAGACAGGGGGTTTGTCTGTAATGGGTAGGTCACATACACACACTTGCACAATATGCTGTAGTTCTGAGAGTTAGGGTGCTGTTTGATGGATGGAGGGAGGGAGAGAGAGCTGCGGTGGTCAAGACTGGTCCTGAGACTACAAATGCATGGTCTCGGTCTCATCGTAAACTCTGGTGAAACTTTACTTGTCTCAGTCTCGGCCAACGAAACCCTAACCCATGAGCAAGTACTCTGTAATGTTCTCATTACTGTACAAAATATAAACGTTTATCTCTGCGTGTGGAGGTATACAGCGCAGATCAATTTCAAGCGACTAAGTTTCAAAATACTTCATCATACTTCTTGCATTTAAAATAACACAAGTATTTGTAATGTAAGTTGTATCAGCCAAAACAAATTTACATGCTTAAATCAGAGAGTATGCTTTGATTTGCAAACTTTACATGCACTGTACTGCTTCCTGCTGTCTTGCATTTAAAAAAAATTGTATATCTAGTAAAAATTCATTTCATTTGCCTCACACCTTTTCCCTTAACACCCCCATTTTTGTACAAAATGATAATACAGGGGTAGATGTGTCATTATATTTAATTTAAGAGAAATTTCATGTCATATTGGGACGATACAACAACCAGCAAATGAACACATCTGAGCTTCCGTTCCCCAATGTTGAGGAAATGCCAATCTGGCCCCCCCAATATACAGGAGAAAATATATTCTATATGTTCCGCTTTAATTTTCCCTGCCTACAGATCTGTCTTTTCATCTATTCTATTTTTTATTTATTTATTTATGTCTATTCTTTTTTTTTTTTAAATAAACGCGTTATTTAAGCAAAATCTGCCCCTCCCTCCAATTGAACACTTGGTTTCGCCCATACTCAACGCAAGTTCGGTGATGTATTTTAACAGCTTCCCCATGCTGTGGAAGCTTCTATCACTCGGAAACCACGTGAAATCAGACAGTACTGTAATCCTAAAACTATGTTCTAAATATACAAATTTTCAGTATCAAATTTCCCTCCCAATGTCCAAGCGCTTGGACCCCCAATGTCCATGCCATGGTTATGTCCTTGACTTATATAATACTATAACCTGAGCGATTCTACAAAGTGCTTTACACTGTTTCTCCTTCACACACTCGCGCACCAATGGTAGCAGAGCTGCCATGCAAGGATCGCCATCGGGATCAACTTGGGGTTCAGTGTCATGTCATTTGGGTCGGGAATTGAACAGTCAGCCCTATCCGGGAATCAAGTGGACCACCCGCTCTACCATCTGAGCCTTAGCCTCTCCATCTGAGCGAGGTCGTCTCTGTCTGCACTGAGAAAGTGATTCGACTGTGAATCGACTCGACTGGATGCAGTGAATCAAGCCAAGCCAAATTCGACCAGCAAACAAAAAGAGCAAAAATATTGAAGATAATACGCAACTAAAGGAAGATGCAACAGTGATCGGTAATGTCTTTCATTCTGAGCAGATGCTTTATTGGCATCACTTGATAAACTCTCCACGCTGACGTTACGTCTGTGGCATGGCTTAAAAGCCTCCAGATTCATGTCTTCAATACACTGCTGGAGAGCAAGAGAGAGTGTAGATTAGCTACCTGGCTAATTCAGTTAGCACAGCAGGCATCCTGCCTTGAGCAGCTCGATCGAACGCTCGCTGTTTTCATCCTCTCAGTTTCCTCTTTATCCATGAAACACTTCTTTTGTCTCTAAATTTTTTTTACTTTCCCAACACCAGATGTTGACCATAAAAAATGTGTTTGTACAGATTGTTGGGCTGGAGGGATTAATTTGTGAACTTTATTAGTATAATCTTGGCATGAGCTAGTGTGTCGTATATTTTGTGCTCAGGGAGTGTTTTGCTGTTAAACTAAACTGCCATCTCTGTGATGTAATTTTCGTTTTTGCTCTACTGTAACACTCAGGCTTTCTTTGTAGGAAGAAGACGCAAACAGTTTACATTTTGCAGGTTAAATGGAAATAAATAGCCCGTAACAGTGTTTGACTTTTAGTAATATTTGTTCAAACTGGACCGACTGGAAACAGCCACATGCACAGTAACAGCTGTCGCAGTTCTGCTTCCAACAGCTATACAAATATAGAACACAAAATATTGAACAGTGCTACTTGATTAATTTGTTGGATTTTTGAGGTAAAATTTAACGCTAATCTGAGACGAATACACAAAACACCAGAAATTTTTTAACATGGAGTTCATTCAGACTGCTCATTTCGTAAGTGTTAATGTTTCTAAAAATTAATAGACGACAACAACAAAAAGCAGGATGTTTTCAAACATGGTTTATCGTATTGAAGGAAGGACCAGGTGATGCCAGATCTCTCTCTCTCTCTCTCTCACTTTGTCATAAAACCGTTAACATGTAGGAACCCCGTTATTTAGTCCCTCTAGGATTTTGTGATCGCAGAAACAAACGCAAAATATTCAGACGCGTTTGCAATTTTTGAAAATCACTTCAGGTTTTCTGCCGGTTCGGGCCGAGATGTGTCAGGCGACGTCATCACAATGCGCATTCAACCAAATCCCTCTTCAATTCACGTGTGTCGATCATGGGTACAGCTAAAAGGTCTCATTTACCATTAAACACCACTGCAAAAGACAATAATTGCAATCCTGCCAATTAGAAAAAAGCACCAGAACTTGCATCGCAAATTTTGAACGAAGCCGCAACAAAATCAAACATTTTTGGCCGCAACAATCACAAAGAAACTCTGAAATCCTGTACGGACTGATTAAGGAAACAGCTCAACACAACTTGCGTTCGATGATTTCATAACCTATAAATAAAGCATAAAAATAGCAAGTTTGCTAATAAGCTTTTTCCTCGTTCAAAACAACCACCTCGACACAAAAAAATTCTTCTACAATTTATTGTACTTGTGACTTGTCTACAATCAGGTGAATGACTTCATAACCAAAATACACCCCTGTTGTGTTTTTTTTTTTTGGTCTTTATAACAACAAAGTCTGGAGTGTGTTATTCCGCTTGTTGATTTCTTGATGAACGCATCACTTTTTAACTGTTTAAACAAAGTCATGTCACCATGGGCGTAACCACGCACTCTTTGGGGGGGGTCGTGACCCCCCCCCCAATGTTGAGGAAATACCAATCTGTCCCCCCCAATATCCAGGAGAAAATATTTTCTATATGTTCCGTATTAAATTTCCCTGCCAACGGATCTGTCTTTTCTTCATCTATTCTAT
>JAFFST010048844.1:68920-82113 GCA_022414735.1 Noturus placidus | reverse complement strand
GGTGTTTAGCGCTTGGACCCCCCCCAATGTCCAAACGCTTGGACCCCCCCAATGTCCATAACATGGTTACGCCCTTGCATGTCACCCAAGAAACAAATTAGGTCCCGTCATCACATACGTTACACACATACTCATACTCTAGCTTGCTCTCGCTCTCATTCTGGGGAAACGTTGGGGAAACAATTTTGTGATTCATACCAAGAAGCTCATTCAGTCCTGTTTTTTAATGAAAAAAATTATTATTATTATTATTAGTAGTAGTAGTATTAGATATAAAAAACTGTATTCAGCAGCTCCTGTTTTTTCGTCCTGGATTAGTTTTAAATTGCTGGTGCTCATGTAGCAAGCAATACTATTGACAAAGTTAAAATGAAACTGAGATTTGCTGTTAGGACCGATTATACTTTCCCTCATAACATTAGGTTATTCGATTCCGTGAGGATTTTTATTAAGAAACTGCCAAAAACCCTTTTTTATTATCTTCATTTTAATAGTTCTTAGCTGTGCCTTTCTTAAGTGTATTTTTTTTTTTTTTTTTTTTAATTAGTTTCTGTCTTACCATTTAGCAAGTCTTGACGTATTGTGATTTTGTCACGGATTGTGTAACTAATTTTTGATAAGTGCTATACATCATAAAGATTTATTTATTTACTTATTTATTACTTATTTGTTGATTACGTATTACTTAATGTCACAGCTGATGCTTTTGATCACACATCCTTTTGATCCGAGATCAGCGTTAATCAAATTGCCCCAGAGGAGAGGTGAGGTGAGGCGAGGTGAGCGTGGCTCTGACTGACATCTTGCTCCTGCCAGCTGTCCCCGAGATCTTTAAGCCTCTGCGTCCACCAGCTGCTCGGTCGGGACCTCTTTCACGCCATCTCCCTGACAGGCTTGATTTGTTAGCTGCCAGCTGCTGCTTCTATCCTCATAGTTAACTGGTTTAGCCACAACCTTCTTTTTCTTTACACGGAAAGGTTAAAGACTGGATTTCAGGTTTATTCCGTACTCTGGAACGCGCGCACACATCAGTGGGCTCGTCTGGGAGTCAACGACATGCTGACTGGCTAAATTAGTATGTCTATATGGCTAAATCTTCACAGAGAAATGTATTCGATTGTGCAGAGTGGCCATAGTGAGAACTGTTAATACAAATCCATTTTGGCTAATCATTAGAAGAAAAGTCGGAAATGTAAGAGATTGTATTGAATACATGACTGTAACAGCTGTGTGTGTGTGAGAGGGTAAAGTCTTTTCCAATTTGCATGTTTATCCTTAATCCCTTGTCATCTGGATTTCTTAATGAGTGTTATGATAAAGCAATAAATTGTAATGATAAAGTAGATTTTGTTAGAAGGAAATCTTCAGTAAATTGATTTAGCTGTTAAAAATCAAGTTTTGTTTCTCTCTCTGATAGATTCTTTATATATATATATATATATATATATATATATATATATATATATATATATATATATAATAAAAATATTCTAATATATTATATATAATAACTTGTGATCTGTGAACGCAACGTTCTTCACAGGTGGTGACAAAGTGATTGATGTAATTGACGTCGCGAGGCAAGCAGACAGCAAGATGAAGCTAAGGGAGTTTGTCAAGTATTACTACAGCCGTCAACGGCCAAAGGTGCTCAACGTCATCAGCCTAGAGTTTTCTGACACCAAGTACGTAACTGTGTGTGTTTCCTTTACACCTTGTTAATTCAGAGGAGAACCTTAGAGTCCTGAGCTCAAAGGACTTCATCACGAATACAATGCATCCCACATTTTGTTACGTTACAGCCTTATTCCAAAATGGATTAAATTCATTATTTCCCTCAAAATTCTACAAACAATACCCCATAATGACAACATGAAAGAAGTTTGTTTGAAATCTTTGCAAATTTATTAGAAATAAAAAAAAAATAAAAAAAAAGCACAAGTATTCACACCCTTTGCTCAATACTTTGTTGAAGTACCTTTGGCACCAATTACAGCCTCAAGTCTTTTTGAGTATGATGCTACAAGCTTGGCACACCTATTTTTGGGCAGTTTCTCCCATTATTTGCATTACCTCTCAAGCTCCATCAGGTTGGATGGGGAGCGTCGTTGCACAGCCATTTTCAGATCTCCCCAGAAATGTTCAATTGGGTTCTAGTCTGGATTCTGGCTGGGCCACTCAAGGACATTCAGAGTTGTCCTGTAGCCACTCCTTTGTTATCTTGGCTGTGTGCTTAGGGTCGTTGTCCTGTTGGAAGATGAACTTTCAGAGCGCTCTGGAGCAGGTTTTCATCAAGGATGTCTCTTTACATTACTGCACTAATATTTTCCTTGATCCTGTCTAGTCTCCCAGTTCCTGCCACTGAAAAACATCCCCACAGCATGATGCTTCCACCACCATGCTTCACTGTAGGGACGGTATTGGCCAGGTGCTGACTGGTGCGTGGTTTCCTCCAGACATGACGCTTGCCATTCAGGCCAAAGAGTTCATTCTTTGTCTTGGTCTTAGTCTGAGAGTCCTTCAGGTGCCTTTTAGCAAACACCAGCTGGGCTGTCATGTGCCTTTTACTGAGGAGTCTACTCTACCATACAGGCCTGATTGATGGAGTTCTGCAGAAATGGTTATTCTTCTGGAAGGTTCTCCTCTCTCCACAGAGACATGCTGGAGCTCTGTCAGAGTGACCACCAGGTCTTTGGTCACCTCCATGACTAATGCCCTTCTCCCCCGATCGCTCAGTTTGGCCCTGGCGGCCAGCTCTAGGAAGAGTCCTGCTGGTTTCAAACTTCTTCCATTTACGGATGATGGAGGCCACTGTGCTCATTTGGACCTTCAATGCTGCAGAAATGTTTCTGTGCCTCGATACAATCCTGTCTCGGAGGTGTACAGACAATTTCTTGGACTTCATGGCTTGGTTTGTGCACTGACCTGCATTAACTTTGGGACCTTATATAGACATGTGTGCCTTTCCAAATCATGTCCCATCAACTGAATTTACCACAGGTGGACTCAAAGTTGTAGAAACATCTCAAGGATGATCGTTTTAAACAGGATGCACCTGAGCTCAATTTTGAGTGTCATGACAAAGGCTGTGAATACTTGTGTACATGTGATTTTATTTATTTATTTAAAAAATAAATTTGCGAAAGATTTCAAACAAACTTCTTTCATGTTGTCATTATGGGGTATTGTTTGTAGAATTTTGAGGAAAATTAATGAATTCAATCCATTTTGGAATAAGGCTGTAACATAACAAAATGTGGAAAAAGTGAAGTGCTGTGAATACTTTCCGGATGCACTGTATGGTGTACAATAGGAAGATGTTATGATGTGCATTAGAAAAGGCTAGAAAATGGCCACCACTGTCAAAGAAGCACATAGATTGCATAAAACAAAATTTAATCACAAGATTGTCTGGTTTGTCAGGATGTCCGAGCTAGTGGAAGTCCCTGACATTGCACGGAAGATGTCCTGGGTGGAGAACTACTGGCCCGATGACTCCTACTTCCCCAAACCCTTTGTACAGAAGTACTGCCTGATGGGAGTGAAGGGCAGCTACACGGACTTCCACATAGACTTTGGAGGCACGTCAGTGTGGTACCACGTGCTCTGGGTATGTCACGTCACAGGGAGATTTTTATTCATTTGATAAAGCTATACTTAAAAATGTTTCGTGGAGCGATTTTCAATCTACCTAGCACTATGACATCCGAAGCGCTTTACTGATGCTCCAATAGCGTCTATAGCCAGTTTGGCTGGATATCCGTCCAACCGAACATGCTTTAGATGCCTCCGGAAAGTCAGTACGGCAATAAATTTACTATTATTTACTACTTGGTTTATATTTCAATGAAAATGAGAAATCTAGTTAAGTTTAGAGTTAGGGTTTAACAAAGAATTTTAGTTTTTACGGTCCTTCTCTATTGTGGCGGTGTGTGCCTTTCACACAGGGTGAGAAGATATTTTACCTGATCAAGCCTACCCCAACCAACCTTGTGCTGTACGAGGAGTGGAGCTCATCGCCGAACCAGAGCGAGGTGTTCTTCGGTGAGAAAGTGGACAAGTGTTACAAGTGCGTCGTCAGGCCTGGAACCACCCTGTTCATCCCGACAGGTACGGCTCCTGTGTCACGTCTCGCATCCCGCTGTTGTCATTCTCTCCACACCATTCATTATAACTGCAGACTGCTCATTATTCCCACCTGTGAGTACTTTTTAGCTTTTCCATATATTGTTCTATCCATAACCTGGATGGAAATGAATGTTGTGATTGCAGTAGTATTCACCCCCTAACTTGGTTCTGGCCACAAATTTGATTGATCGTGTGCAATTAAAATACTCTCAATATAAACATGCTTGTTTCTAGAAGAACCCAGGGTTAATTAGAGAACATACCTAAACACGGAGCATGAACTACAAGGAGATATCAAAATAAGTCCAGGACAAAGTTCCGGTCTAAACCCGTCCAGTTCTTCGGCTCGGGAAAACATGGCGGCACAGAGCGAGGTCATGTTTGTATAGCTGTATTTGTATTCTGAATATTGAGTATATAGAAAACGATTTACATGAATTGTCTGCTCATTTTAGCGATGAGAAATCACTCATTTGTCCTGTCTTGACGGAAATAAACAGAATTGCCATAGAAAGCTAAACTTGCCAAGCTTTTTACAACACAAAGGCTTGCATGTATTACGTAAAATCAAGTTGTCAAGTAGAAAGTGATGCGAAGGGAAATGTGTTTACTGTTGACTGTGCCATGATGTGACATGAAGTGTGTTCTGAACGTCAGTGTACTCTGAGTGGAAGTTGCCCCGGTTACCGACTGTGAATTGTGAGTTGAATGAGGGTTCAGTTGCACTTTTCCGTGACTTAGGTTGTGTTTTTCCGAAATCCGAGTGCTGGGAAAGTATCGATCCGGGTTTAGTTATAAAGACCATCTAAAACTTTGAGCATCCAGAGGAGCGACGTTAAATCTGTTGTTGAAAGCGGAAAGAATGACACAGCTGCGACTACCTTGAAGGGGTCCGTCTACCTAAACTCGGTGAGCGGGATTATTCTGTCTGTTCCGTACATTTCTGTACGAAAGCTAGAAAGCGTTTAAAGCGCGGCTGTTGAGGTGAGAGGAAGCTCTGCTTTTCCACTTAAAGACATGCAGCTGCCTTTAATGGCGGCTCAACAGGAAGCCCTGGTGTGATTTTTGTTCTTCTCTCTGGGGTCTGACACCATGGGAGTCAACCACCCCACTCTCTCTCTCTCTCTCTCTCTCACACACACACACACACACACACACACTTTCACCTATAAACACACATTCAAGCTCTGATCAAATCCGCTACATTGCAGTTAGTGGTATCTTCGCTTCTTCTGTCCTCATCACACACCCTCTGTCACTCACCGCACACACACTGTGTGTTCCTTTTAGTGTATTGTTAAATCTTTTTGATTTTGGTTTGGTATCTTGCAGGATATTAATGGCTGTCAGCTGGAAAAGTAGGGACAGTTGCAGTTTGTTCAGAAAATTGTGATGTATTGTTCAGCTGCTGAGGTTTTCCGTCTCTTTCACCAGGGTGGATCCATGGAGTTCTGACCTCGGAAGATTGCATGGCATTCGGAGGGAACTTTCTCCATAACCTTAACATCGGCATGCAACTCCGGTGAGAGTTCAAGTTTACATTTCAGGATATATTTTAGATTTGAATTCAGACCTTTCTAAATTGTATTCGATTTAACTCTGAATTGGGAAGTTGGAACTCTGGCTTTTCAGCCTTGGAGCAGAGATCTCATTCAAAATGTAGAGACGTGTTATGTGATTGTGTGAGTGGACATGTTGATGTGACTCCTGTGTACTGAACTTGTTGGTTGAGCACATCTTCTGGACTTCCTGTGAAAGACTTCCAAATTGAGGGGCCATTTTTTGAGTTAGGAGTGTCGAGCGAGCCATCAACTAAATTGTAGGCTGAACTACACGACAAGGCCAAAGGTTTGTGGACACGTGACCGTTACACCAATATGTGTTCCTTCCCCAAACTGTTGCCACAAAGTTGGAAAAACACAGTTGTATAGAACGTCTTTGTTTGCTATTGCATTACAATGTCCCTTCACTGGAACTAAGAGGCCCGAACCTGTTCCAGCATGACGATGCCCCTGTGCACAAAGCAAACTCCATGAAGATGGTGTGTTAAGGTTCGAAGAAAGTGGACCAATTCGAGTGTCCTGCACACAGAGCCTTGACCTCAACCCCACTGAACATCTTTAGGATGAACTGGAACTGGAGCCTCCTCACCCAACATCAGCGCCTGATCTCAACCTCCCTAATGCTCCTGTAGCCGAATGAACACCAATCCCCACAGCTACGCCCCAAAATCTAGTGTTAAGAGGGAATAAATATTTAATGTTGTGCACATAGGTTTGATGGTCAGGTGTCCACAAACTTTTGGCCATATAGTGCACCCTAGATAATGAGTTGTTGTAGTACAGTTGTATTTTTTTGTGTGTTCATTTTTTGCACACTTTTTCTTGTCAGGTGTTATGAGATGGAGCGGCGGCTAAAGACTCCCGAACTCTTTAAGTTTCCTTATTTTGAAGCTATATGCTGGTATGTGGCCAAGAACCTGCTGGAGACCCTCAAAGGTGTGTAGCAGTGTTTAATAACAACTCCTTTTATGGAGATTATTTCGAGTGATATAGTCTATATTCATACAAAACTAAAATGGTCTTCAAGACGTAAATGATATTTTCTCATTGTGGATTTCTGATGCACATTGTTATTTTGGTTATTTTTGGAAGTGTAATATTCGCAAGCTAGAAAAACAACTTTGGGGGGGGGGGGTTATTCATGAATGGCTTTTAAAGATAGGCTAACTTAATCAATTAATTGATTAATTAGTTAATTAATTATATTTTTAAAAAGAGTTTGGGTTAGTCCACTTAGGAGTGATTTTTTGATCTTAGGATTCCTGGACTAAAATGCAGAGTGTATCCCTGTCCATGTTGGTATTTGTGGACAATACGGATAGCGCTGTATTGCCCAGATGTTCCTAGACTGATCTGCTGACAGGTTTGTGTTTCTCTTCATCAGAACTGCGAGAAGATAACTGCCTGCCTCCTGATTACTTGACTAAAGGAGTGAAAGCTTTAATTACTGCACTGAAGAACTGGCTAAGGAGAGAGGTACGACACCACTAATAATGTATTATCTTTGATGACGTCAAACTGGCATACATCACGCCGTGTTCAGTGTTGTTTGCCCCGTTCTCAGTGGCTTTGCCCCGATCTTCTCTGTGATTATCTCAGTAATGTAATCTGCCCCATGGAGGAGAGCAGGGTCTGAAGGGTAGCAGGTCAGAGCTGGTATCTGGTGTCCAGTGAGCAGGGCATGAAGTTCAGACTTCCCCCGTCTTACCACAAAACCCATCAATGTCGTCTACATTTCACTCTTCCACTCCAGGTCACCGAGTCCGCCAGCGAAGTCCCTGATCATATCAGACCCAACCATCTCATTAAGGAGCTCGCCAAGGAAATCCGCCACTTAGAGGTACCTTTCAGCACTCATCTTTCTAATGGACTGCTTCTGATTTTTCACCTGTTCTGCAGCTGCTTCTGTGTCCACACAGTCGGATCAGTTCCAGCACCAAAACTGTAAAAATCTGATTAATTACGTGAGCACCGTTAATACAGGCCAGGGCTACCTGAACTTTTATATTTATTTATTTATTTATTTTTTTTTTATCAGCTGGGCCCTTTCAACCTAACATCATCTTTAGTACTTTTAAGTAGGATAAAATTAAATAATAAATGGCAAAACTTGTTAGTTTTCAGTTTGTATTGTATATTAACACATTTTCACTATTTTGTTTTTCTTTTTTTGTATTTTTGCTATCAGATTTTGTATTTTAATATATAAATTATTTTAATTGTGACATTTACATTTCTATCAGTCTTATAAACTCCTTATAATAATGTCAAGAACAGTGCAGGTTTTTTTTTTTTTAAATTAATTAATTATTAGTTGCTGTTGGTTATTAATTAGATTATAATTGTTTTATTATACTACTGTACAAGTAGTTTGTATAGTGGCAACAATGAATCATTGTTGTATCTCTTCTTTTTTTTTTTTTTTACCTTACTTTTATTGGTGCTTTTTTTACTTTTATAACATGATGATTAATTATAATTGTTACTTTTTTTATTAATTATATAATAGCAAACTTGATTAACTGTTAGAGGAAGAAATAACCATTCAACTATAGGAACCTACATCTTAAAATCTATTTAAGCAAATACACAGTAAAAACGCTAAATCTGAGTCGTCCGGGTGTTCTATCGAGCGTTTTCTCTGACGATATACTTGTGTGCTCTGTTTGTGAATAGCCTCTGATGGACTTAACTTTCACTGTTCTCAAAGCCAGAAGTCTGATTTTTAAAGTTCAAAACAGTTGTTAATATCATTATACTATTTTTTTATTAAACTCTAATATAGTCACGTCGTGGTTTGGTTCTGAAATCCGTAGAAATGTGAGCTAGTACTTAAAAATAATTCTAGCTGCAGCATCAGTTGTGTGTTGGAAAAGACCTCGAGCTAGTGTTTACGATTATGGTTGTTGGTATGATGTTCTTGCTGGAGGTTTTGTACAAAATTTGGATGACACAAGGCTGACTGTGGCTGAATCTTTTGAATGTGTTTCATATTTTTTTATTTTTCCTCCTGTAGGAGGATCAGAGTGCAAATGCTGGGAGCAAGCCTGTGAAATCTCATGGAAGCTTAGCGTGTCCTTCCACGAGGTTATCTCACGAGAGAAGCTCTCAGATGCGTAAGAACGGCAGACGGCTTCGGCATCACCACCACCATCATCATCATCATCATCATCATCATCATCACTCGCACACACCCAAAACTCCTTCCAACCTGGACATATTTGAGCAGCACACCCAGGAGGTCCTGAAGAGACTGGAGATGAGCCCCATTGAGGATGTACGTCAACAAATCTACATATATACCCTAATGCAGAGGAATCAGAAAGGTGTCTTCTAGCTATTGTTCTGCTCTCCTGTCTCTTCTGTTCAGGATTCTTCCTTCAGCCTGAAGGTCAAGTTCAACAAGGTGTCCACGGCCTCCGCCGCAGCTGCTGAGAGTAAGCTGGACAACCACTTGCGTCTTGTGATGTGCAACGGACGCATTATCAGGTGAGGGAGACTTTACTTCCTGCTGTTCCTCCTCGTGTGCAATAATAGAACTGAAATAAAACACAGTTTAAAAAATCCTTTATAAGCCCTATGATAGATTTATTAGTGAAAAATATATAACCGACAGCTTAGTTACAGAAAGTTAAAACTTCAGAAAAACTATAGAACTGTGGGGGCAGTGTCGGATTTAATACTCAGGTCAATATCGCGGTATCCTTACTGTTAATATTCCAGCTTCGCACCATTCACATAAAAAGCAAACATAAGTTAACAACACAATGAAATTAAGACTAAACACAATGGAAACTCTCCCGAACACTGGGGGGCGTTTGCCTTGCAGAATTGGACAATTATCCACATGCGTTCATTCTGCTTGCTTCATAAAGTGACCCATCAAGATTATCAATCGCGATATCACAACATTCAATATTTAGTTGAAACCAATTACATGTATTAACCTACAGAGAATCTCGTCATGTCCCTAGGTCTAATAAAAAGTTGAGCAATAACACCAGTAATGTTTTTGTTTTTTTTCCCCCATGCCGACACTGCCCCCTAGTGGTCGGGAGAATTTCCATTATGTTGCGGCTTGATCCCATTGTGTTGTTAACTTATTAAAATTTCACTGGGTTGTTCACAGCAGGGCCACCAGAAATATATAGAAAGTCCAGTTGTGCAGGAGGTGACAAGCACCGGGCAAATATAACAGAAATAGCATATCATGAAACTCATTATATACATTAATACACTTTAATCCATTATACACCATGTACAGTTTTGCTAATGTGCTAAAAACAGCTGTTTTTAAACAAATATAAACAAATTTATAATGCTTGTGTTTTGGATACCACAGCCATCTGTGTCCAGGAGACTAGAGAGCAAAATACGCTCTGTCAGAGACACTAGCCAATCATGGGCGTCTGTTAGCTCATTTATGTGGAAGAGGGCGGATAGTGCTTTCCTCAGAGTGTGTGGAGCTCGCTGGCTGGCTTCTCGTGTCTCAGAGGAATCATGTGTTGTGAAAAGGTCTCAGAAAAGTGTATTTTAACATGATGTATTATGATCTCGGTTACATCATCTTGCTCAGCCGTAGAAGTGACACATTAATGGATTTAGTGGAATTTACTCATCCAGCACTTTAGTTTGTCTGTGTTTTCGTTCTGCTTTTTGGCCTGTCAGAAATACGGCATCCTGTATTATGTTGTGCTCACTACGGATAACCAGAATAAACATTTCTACTTATCAGCTTACTGTCAGTTTATCAAATCACAAATAGTCAGTCATCAAGACCTAATCCCTGTTTCCTGGTCATGTTTATTAATTTCTATTGAAGTTGTATGAAGTCTAGTCCAACCTTTAAGTTGAATTCCTGCAAGAACATTCAATTACGAGAGGAATATCATCGAGCCCTAGAAATACTAGTGATGTCATACATTAATATTCGAGCAGATAGAGAGAGGGTTATTTCGGCGCTTTCTTTAAGTCATTTTGCTGAAATGTATAAGTGAGTTGTTCCTCAGCTGTGGTGAAACAGCCTTCATGACTTTGTGTGTGCACGCTCAGAGACGACAGGTGGCGCGTCCGGAAAAAGAACACTGCTGCCAACGAGGAAACGGGCGCTCAGAAGAGGTATACAGTGAAGGTGAAGGCAGTGGTGAAAGATGAGGAGCAGGAGCTGGAGGAGAAGCAGAGCTGCACAGCAGGTCACGGGAAGCCCAGTCCTCTTAGAGGTGATGTGTTAATTGCAGTGGATGTGATAATTATTTTTTTTTCCTTCTTTGTAAATCCATCAGTGAACGTTATGACAATGATGACGTGTGTTTTCAGAGCTGTGTAAGAGGGAGAGCACAGATCTCAGGAACGGTGAATCAGGATGCATCGAGGCTTCGTCAGACTCCGAGTCAGAGCGACGTTACACTAAACAGGTGCGTTTAAAAAGCACTTAAAAAAAGTAGTCACTATGGCAGGCTTTAGAGTTGTTTTTGATGCGGTTGAGCAGGAAAATTGCTTTGCCATATCACTTTTTATCCGTTTATAGTTACCTTTGTCAGCAAAACAAGGTAGTTCCTGTTACCACTCGCGTTACAGTAGCTATAAACACTCGCTCACTTATAAGCTTGCTCTCATTCACTGAAGGTGAGGAATAAAACATGACTGGACATGCTGTTATAGGAAATAATCAACAATGCAGTGGTGCATTTCCTATAACCGTACGTCCCAAAAACTTTTATTCCAATTATACCACAGAAAATTGCCAGTGATTACAATTTTTTTATATTAATTAAAGAAAATGTTGTATTTTCATCATTTAATTTTTTTTTTTATCCATTAATAGTTGAATCGAACGTCATTCCAACACCAGTCTCTCTTGAGATTACTCAAAATCTCTTTTACCTGTTACAAAGCACTGACATTGGAGACTCCATAAATGCTAAATGAATGTCTCACAGAAACGTTCACCATATCCCTGACAATCACGCAGTTATGGGCCTTTTTTAAAAATCTTTACATGGAGCGTGTGCCATTCGATATCGGAACGATGATATGAACCTGAGTTAGCTGAATCAGAGTTGCTGTTACAGAAAATTAATCACCACCTTCTAACCAATCAGATTTGAGAAGTCTAAACTATTCACTCGAGTTTAGATTGACTCTAGTCCCGTATACAGTATTTACACGTTTGTTATGTGCGCCAAAGCAAAAGCAGCAATCATCAGGAGAAAACTCTGAGAGCTCGTCAAACGAGGAGGAGGAAGAAGAGGAGGAGGAAGTGGTAAGAGAGAAGATTGTCACACCCCAGAGTACAACAAGCAAAAGCAACTCCAGCAGCGCTACAGATTCCACCCACGCCAGTCAGCAACTCGGACACCACAACAAACCTTATAAAAGGTCAGAGGTGGTTTCCTTTGGTTTTGTTTTTTTGTTGTTTTTATTGCTTTCGGTTATTGTTTTTTCCACCATGCAAGTGGAAAGACAACTTCTTTAACACGTCATTCATTTCCTGTTGTGTTGTTTTGAATGAAATCTTACCTGAACGAGTTGAGTAGACAAGGCTGTTGATCAGAGTTTAAAGCTAATTAAGAATTTTTTATATTTCTAATTTTAATTGTGGCTTAACCCTTAATATTTGATTCTAACCTTATGTCCAGCATAAAGAATTTGTAAATCTAAACCTGGAACATGAATTATTTATGGATGGTAAAACCTGCAGTGTCCTGGATATTCATAAATAAGGTTTTAAAGTTAATCCAGGTTAAATCCTAATCATTAAAAAGTTAAATCAGAATTTAACCCAGTCAGAATGTAATAATAGTGTTTATAGCGGACATATTCGTGTGTGTGTATAGTATCTCACAAGTGAGTACACCCCTCACATTTGTGTAAATATTTGATGATATCTTTTCATTTACAACACTGAAGAAATGACACTGTGCTACAATGTAAAGTAGTGAGTGTACAGCTTGTGTAACAGTGTAAATTTACTGTCCCCTCAAAATAACTCAACACACAGACATTAATGTCTAAACCGCTGGCAACAAAAGTGAGTACACCCTTAAGTGAAAATGTCCAAATTGGGTCTAAAGTGTCAATATTTAGTGTGTCCACCATTATTTTCCAGCACTGCCTTAACCCTCTTGGGCATGGAGTTCACCAGAGCTTCACAGGTTGCCACTGGAGTCCTTTTCCACTCCTCCATGACGACATCACGGAGCTGGTGAATGTTAGAGACGTTGTGCTCCTCCACCTTCCGTTTGAGGATGCCCCACAGATATTAGTTTTCTAGCACAAAATTAAATCTTGCATAATATGCTGCTTTCTTCACTGACATACAAATTTTTTTTTTGTATGAGACACTTTTCAGACAAAAACATTAGGATATTGGGTTTTGCTGCAAAAATAAGAAGCAAGTGCGACAGTCAAAATCTCCAGAAGAACCATGTCTGGTTCTGCAAGATGCTTAATAAAACTTGCAGCTCGTTTCCTTATAATACTGCACTAATTGTACCTGAGACT
>JAFFST010048844.1:21339-59657 GCA_022414735.1 Noturus placidus | reverse complement strand
CCAATTGTACACTTGGTTTGGCCCAGACTCAACGCAAGGTCGGTGATGTATTTGATCAGTTTCCCCATGCTGTGGAGCTTCTATCACTCAGAAACCACGTGATTTCAAACAGTAACTGTAATCCTAAATCTATGTTCTACATATACAAAATTTCAGTATCAAAGATGGAAGTTTGGCTGCACAAAGGGGGGGGGGGGTTAGCGCTTGGACCCCCCCCCAATGTCCATAACATGGTTACGCCCTTGACGTTAACAACGTATCTAACTATCCTATATCTCCTATAATTCTTTGAGCCCCCTTGAATAGCCTCTGCTATTTAAAGTTCTTTGAAAAGCAAGACAAAATAGTAAAAAGCACATTTTGACTATTTAATTTATGTAATGGTGAAAAAAAAATCGCAAAATAAATGAAAAAAAAAAAAACAAAAACAAAACGTGTTCGTTCGGGATTCGGCCTTCATTATTTTCATTATATTCGGTTTCGGCCAAGATTTTCCATTTCAGTGCATCCGTAGTTTCAAAATGTGGCCCAAACGGATTATTATTATTATTATTATTATTATTATTATTATTATTATTGATGGTAGTAGTATGTATTTGTTTATTTACTCATTAATTTATTCAATTATTTTAGCCAATTAGCAAGTTCACAGGGCCGCGTGCGTGTGTGCGCGCGCAGGACCGGCGCGTGTGTGTGTGTGTGGGGGGGTTGGTTCGTGTTAGCGAGCGTATCATTTGATAGGTTGCTGTGTCACGGCACTTGGGCACGCGCATAAGAGGACTGCTGCACTCGGGTACGCGCGAGCCTCTGACACAGACGCCATTTTATTTTTGAAACCTCAAACAGAAACTGGAGGAGGCTAAAAAAAAAAACAAAAAAAAAAAACCCCGACCTTTTTTTAAAAAAAATAAGAATAATAATAATAAAAAAAACCCTGTCGAGATATTTTTTTTTTTCCGGAGCCGAGAAATCTTGGAGAGAAAATGATCCCCGAGCCGTAATTTTGTATGATTTGGAGGTAATTTGTGTGTTCGAGCTGTCTTGTCAAACATTTTCAGTGCCTTACGTTAACGTTAGCTCATGGCAGCAGTGCTCTGCTAAAGCTAGCTTACTGGTTCGCTGTCTCCCGCGAGCAGAGCGTGTAGCTTAGCTTCCTGAGTAGCATAGCATAGCATAGCCTAGCATAGCATAGTTAGCACTGTAGGAGCGGGTTCAGTATTAAACATCAATCAATACAAATAGAGACGCGTCTATCCTAAGATGGCGAGACTTTGTAATTTATAACAAATGTTTTGTTTTTGTTCTCAGCACTTGCTTCCCGTTGCTTGTCAGTGGAGTAGGCCCAAACCTGTCGAGCTAACTCCGTTTATACATATTTTTTGAACCTTGAATATTTGATGCATGTCTCTAACTACAGTGCACTGCGCTGCTGTTTATCACTTCGTGTATCAAGTGGAATGTTTAATATTACACAAAACCGAAGTTGAATAGATTAATGTTCATGTTTATATCCGCCATCTGGCCTTTAGCCTGCCAGCTAACTCGGCTAAAGCTGCTTGTAACGAAGGGAAGCTGAGTTAGCTAGCAGGCTAGCTC
This sequence comes from Noturus placidus, assembly GCA_022414735.1. Taxonomy (NCBI): domain Eukaryota; kingdom Metazoa; phylum Chordata; class Actinopteri; order Siluriformes; family Ictaluridae; genus Noturus; species Noturus placidus. Next base: position 58,061 of record JAFFST010048844.1, on the reverse strand, counting down.
TGAACAATAGACTTCACTAATGTTCGCTTGAGCCTTTTTCTTTCTTCCCCACCCGCCACACACACCTGAGATTTTATGGCACGATGATGTAATTTTTTTCCCCGATTAATTTTCGCACATGATTGTCGAGTGTGTTTGTCAGTTATTGTGTTATTATTTCAGGTGTGTTTCTGTGACCAGGTCTATCCAGGGCTATGCCTAGGCATCAATGTTTAAAACGTATTGACCAACAAATGTTCACGGTTTCTTTTCCCTTTATGATCAATTTAGATGAACTACTAGGAGTTATCAATACTACTAGGAGTTATCAATACTACTAGGAGTTATCAATACTACTAGGAGTTATCAATACTACTAGTATTGATATTGATATTAGGGCGGCTGTGGCTCAGTCGGTAGAGCGGGTTGTCCACTAATCCACTAACCGTGGGGTTGGCGGTTGGAATCCCGGCCCGGGTGATCCCATGCCGAAGTGTCCTTGGGCAAGACACTGAACCCTAAGTTGCCCCCAATGGCAAGCTGGCACCTTGCATGGCAGCTCTGCTACCATTGGTGTGTGAGTGTGCTCTCATTAGTAAGTCGCTCGTAAATGTAAAGATGGTATTTCTGTAAAGCTGCTTTGAGACAAAAAAAAGCGCTATACAAATTGATAAATTAAATTACTAGGAGTGATCAATACTACTAGGAGTGATCAATACTACTAGGAGTGATCAATACTACGCATGTATCGATAGTATTTTCCTGGTATGTGTTGATGTAGCAGAGGAGTGATCACTGCCCTATTCGGACTGGATTAGTTGATCAGGTGGAAGAAGTCTGTAATGCGTCTCCAAACATCCTTACAGCACTAAAATGACCACAGGAGGATGCAAATGATCAGCAAGTTCAAAAGAACTGTAATCACAATGTGTTTGTTTTGTGATTTGAGGTCGGAGGAAGACTTTTGACTGCTGCTACGTGGTGAATTTAGTTCCATGGCGCGTTTATCGGTCAGTACATTTACATGGACTACAATATTAAGTGGATATTAACCCGATTTAAGACTATTCTGTTTAACAAACTCCCATTGGTGGTTTCTAATTACCTTAATTCGACTAAAGTTGTAATTGAACGAAACACAAGTCGAATTAAGACCTGTGGAGTATTCCTGTTTTAGGCACATTATTGAAGTGCATTGCAGACATGTACACAGCTCAGTCACACTATTAACGTCGTGTGGGAGTTTTGACCGTATTTTGCAACAGGGCACACACACACACACACACACACACACACACACACACAGCCGAGTGGTGCTCAACTGTTTAATGGCAAACGAGAGCATGTCTGCAGCCAGAACTGAGTGCTTGCCTTCTATATAGTAGGCGAGTACGTGGTTTGGGACGCAGCCTGCAGCTTCAAGCAGTCGTTTATTTGCACCTGTAGCATGACTAATGATCAACTGCACTTCAAGCTTTCGTAAAATTAAAGAAGAAACACCCCAATATGTATACGGTACCATAACGAAGACCAACTGTATGTTGATGCGTGAAATTCCGGAGGGACGTCGGATGGTGTGGCGTGGGGACGGAATGACGTGTGCAGTTAATCGATCTATGTACTAGAACATGTAAAACAGGGACATGGAAGGAGTATTCTAAAAGCAACTCATGTAAACACCTTATACACAATATTATCTTATTCAGAATAAAGTCAATAATTAGTTTATTACTGTCCATGTAAACGTAGTCAGTGACAAACATTCGGGTATGTAGAAAATGCAACCTGCTTGAAGCTCTCTTCCACTTTGGAAATTTTATCACAGAGGAGACGTGTAACCGCTAACTAACTAATCCTGTCTCAATAGGACTAGGACTCAAGTACGCAGTGCAGTTTTAGGAGTCGTGGTTATTAAAAATGACTAAGGTGTTGCCCTCGATGCGAAGACAGGATGTGCACGTGTCTTAGTGCTCGCGTTGCTCACGTTCACAGGTACTGCACTCAGTCTGGCCATCCTCGCGCTCTCCCTCTTTATTAAAGACACTCTTTAAATGCCTTGAAGATGTTTTATCTGGTTTCCTGTTTTGTAGGAAGATGCTGGAATTCCTCCTCTTGATATTTTCATGGAGAAGTGTTTGGAGTTTGAGGCGCTGTCTATAATCATGAAATGCGTCATAAAAGACCCCGATGGTGGTCATCTCTTGTCATTAGTGTGACTGCGTACGCTAGGCTGGCATCATGTAGTGCTTTCTACAACTAAATGAACACGGTGTTGGACACCATTTCCAGTATCGTTATTGAAGCATCCCTAATCGATACTGAGCTGCGACTGCTGATCCCAACGTCCTCTAAAGCCAGCTGTTTTTGGTCTTGCGCTCAGATTAGTGGTCTTAGAACGCATGTGGTGACGTCCAGTTTGTTGAGAGCTGATTACGGCGTTATGGCTGTGTCCCAGATATTTCACTAGTCTGAAATCGACCAACAGGAAGACTGCAGAGAGTGCCCAAAACTCACGGGACGGCTACAAATGCGATACATCAGAAAAAAATATATACTTACCTCACTTTGAAGGCTGTTGTGTTTGCGAGATTGTTTTTGACACGTGCTGGTTGATGGATACAAGGCAGAACATAACTTTCTTTAAACGCATGAAATAATTGCAATAAACAATAATTTTAATACCATTTAAAACAAAAACAGCATAATCATTCAAGTACACACTAGAGTAAAGAACGTTTAATTCTTGAGAATGTTCAGGAATTGGAATGTCAAATCCTAAATAAATGAAACATGAATAAACTACAACCACACAACCAAAACAATAAATACAATAGACTGTAATACAATATTGCGTAACCTTTATGCTTTAGTTATTTGTTGTCTGTGTTTTAGTGCGTTGTAACGGGAAAAAGTGTGTTCACAACGTGACTTATCGTTCTACCTAGCACCATACTTGAGTTTAAGTTCACTTGTGCATTCGTGTCATTTTGTGTAGAAGCAGGTTGTAATATTAGGTTTATGTTGTATAAATCTCCGATTAATGTCATATGTTTATAGAAAGCATTTGGGGGAGTTTGTTAACCCGCTAGTAAGATCTTTAATATTTGGGAGTAAAAAACAGTCACGTTTTATCCACTTGGATATCGGAACATTTCATGTGTAGTTTGTCGCAACTTTTTTCTTTTTTTTCTTCTTTCTAATCTGAGTTACAATGTAAAATTGATATGACTTCCTGTTGCAACTTTTTTTTTTCTTTAAAAAAAAATCTGCTTTAGTGTTGTGGCAGGAAATAAAAGCACTGTGGGATAAGTTCATCTAAACTTTCGTGTAGCGGTCCATTCAGTAGGTATACTTGGTGCTGTTTTATTGTCTAATCTTTTAACTTGCTCTTTAACAGATGCTACAGTTTGAGGTCCTTTCAGCTTCTTGTTTTGTATTCACCTTCTTCTTTCTCCCCCTTTCAAACCCGTCTAGATGTCTAACCTGCACTTGTGCTGATAGACCGCACGCTGAATCACGACCCACCAAGACGGACCTTTCTGGAACGCACGGACACTTTGACACCAGTGGGGGGGGGAGGGGAGCAGAAGTAACCCATCACTGAAGTGACTAAAGGGGAATAATGGTGATTTTGCGCCGGGCTCGGCCGCCAGCTTCCGCCCCGACCAGCAATGAATCTTGACTCGCTCTCGCTGGCTTTGTCTCAAATCAGCTACCTGGTGGACAATTTAACCAAGAAAAACTACAGAGCCAGCCAGCAAGAAATACAGCATGTGAGTTTTTTGATGCATACCCTGATCAGTGGCTTATTGCAACCTTTTTTCTCTCTCTCTCTCTCTTTCCTCCATGAAGTGACTACAAAAATCACACCGAATCTCACTTCTTCATTTTAGAGACACACATTTTTGTAAATGTAGTTTTTGCCCCTCTCGGTTGCGATATGTGAAACAAACACCTCAGTAGTAATGTTAAGATATGTATACTGAGCACCAGCGAAGGCAAAATGTGGAACATGGCACTTGGGTCTTACCCTAAATCTCCGTTCTCTGCACTTTGTACCACCAGAGCGGATGGTTGCAGAGCAGTACATGCACAGTGTACCACGTAGTGCGGCATGTGCATGAGTGTAATATAACAAGTGAAATGAAATCACAAAAATCACCGAGCACGAATTAATGATCTAAACAGCAGCTGTGTCGAAAGGAGTCCTCAGACACGTTTATAATATGCATAAACCGCTATGGATACGAGGTGGGGGAAATTAATTTCCTTTATTATCTTGGGTGTAGTCAGTGATCGTGTTACGGTAGAAACGAATCTGTCTCCCTGACACGGTTTATGCGTGAACTTAAGCGCAAGCTTTTGTAAAGCCGTGGCTGGAACGATTAAAATCGCATGTGACAGAACGTGTCCCGGGACCTCTTTGACTGAACAATAAATTCCACAGCACTCGAGTACAGATTTATATCATATCGTTTATTTCCACTGAGCTTTTTATTCCTGAACTGTTCCCCTTTTTTTTAAAGATTAGATTATAGTTCGATTGTAGTGGATGTTATTTACAGGCTGACTTGTTTGTTTCTGCTGTTTGGATTAAACCTGTTTAATTAAACACTATGAGCTCAGTAATAAATATAAAGTCTTCGATAATTGCGGGTTGTGACTTCCATCTCTGTAAATAAATAAATACTGCAGGTCGCTCTTTGAGAACCGCTATCGTACAACGTGCGTATGTAACTACTTGCGTTAAGGTCGACCGGCTTACTAACTGGTTACCAGCAAATAGTTATCCTTGCATTGCTTAGACTTTAAAAAGTTCCCTTTAAGAAGTATGAATAGTGTAAAACTCAAATTCTGATTCATCATGAAACTTATTGCTTCACATTTTCAGGAAAGTTTCACTTCTGGAAGGTTTTATATACCACTAATATAAAAAAAATGAATTGTTCATATTGCGATGAACATAGGATGAGGAACTCTTTCTCTCTTTCTTTCTCTCTCTCAGATTGTGAATCGTCACGGCCCTGAGGCAGACAGACATCTACTACGCTGTCTCTTTTCCCATGTGGATTTCAGTGGCGATGGTAAAAGCAGTGGTAAAGATTTCCACCAGGTAACCTTTTTTGTTTAGTGTGTTGTGATTTTTGTGGTTTGTTTTTCCTCCTCCTTTTTGTCTCAAATTCCAAATCTCATTCCAGCCTGTTTTGTGTGAATATTTCTGCAAACTTTCTATTAATACATTCGTGTCAGATTTTGTTTCTTCCTCATAATTTTCTCGTGACATGTAGCGAAGTTTCGAATGTTCAGAGTTTGGTCAAAAGAAAAACAATATTTAAAATGCTAAAATAAAGATTTGAGAAAGTAAGTCCGACATGGTGGTTTTAAAAAAAGATTCTGCAGGGAGTGTTGTCTCATCAGTGACTTTAGTGTTGCCAGATTAGGCGGGATCCCTCATGCTCTATTTTTAACCTTGAGCAAGCGGTTATATTCGTACAAGTTTGTTTCAGAACTTTTTTGCTTTTTGCACAACTTGCTTTGAAAATAGTCACTAATGTTAAAATACTCGGCCTGAGCAATAGGACTTCTCAACCTTTGAGATATCGTGGGTATTGCATGGTTTTTATTATTGTTTTAAAAAAATGTTCTAAAGATTTTTGTAAGTAAACTGAATGGAAACTTTTTTTTATTATTATTTAATAAATTTTTTAACACTTTTGTTTTACTTCAGTAATAGTGTATATCCTTGATCTGCATTGTGTCATTTAATTAATTGAATGATAACCACTTCACGGCTCTGACCCAAAAACCACCTGTCACTAGTGTATAAATTTCCTTTCTTCAATCTCATAACCGTTTTTTTTTTGTTTGTTTTTGTTTTTTTGCTTGTTTGACTTCAGACACAGTTTCTGATCCAGGAGTGTGTGTCCCTTATCACGAAGCCAAATTTTATCTCGACTCTCTGCTACGCCATTGACAATCCCCTGCACTATCAGAAGGTAGGCGTGTCCCTCTTTCAAGATGCAGCTCTAGTCGAGCATTACCTAGCACATTGAACTGACCTGGTCATGGATATTTTCCTTTCTCTTTTCATGATTCTCAGAGTTTGAAGCCATCGCCACATTTGTTCCCTCAACTCACTAAAGTTCTCAAATTAAGCAAGGTTCAGGAGGTAAGAGAAGCTTTTATCGGCTTACAGATTTGAGCTATAATATACACTACTCATTTCAAAGCAGATTTCTGATCTTGAGCATGCTGGATGATATGTTCTGTGTTGGATCAGGTGATCTTTGGCCTCGCTCTTCTGAACTCGAGTAACGCAGACCTACGAGGGTTTGGTAGGTGTTCCATCATATCATTTGTAGTAGTAGTTTTAATAACTTTTAAACACTGCATATATGTGAAAGAACTTTACTTGCATGTAGCTTTTATCTTGTACTATAATCGCCTCCCTATGGTGTATATCATAGCGGCTCAGTTTGTGAAGCAGAAGCTTCCGGACCTCCTGCGCTCGTACGTGGACGCCGACCTCGGAGGGAGCCAGGAAGGTGGCTTCCAGGACATTGCCATAGAGGCTCTGCATCTGCTGCTCTCGCACCTCCTCTTTGGGCAGAAAGGCACCAGCGGAGTCGGGCAAGAACAGATTGACGCCTTCCTGAAAACACTGTGCAGAGGTACATGCCCTTCCTGGTTTCGAAGTTTTATTGCTTAAGCATCGAACATTTTGCGCTTTGTTGAAACCGCACGCTGCCATTGTGTTTTAGATTTCCCGCAGGAGCGCTGCCCTGTGGTGCTCGCACCACTGCTGTACCCTGAGAAACGGGACATTCTCATGGACAGAATCCTGCCAGACTCTGGAGAGTTAGCCAAGACCATGATGGAGAGTTCCCTCGCAGAGTTTATGCAAGAAGTTGGCTATGGCTTTTGTGCAAGGTGATTTAACTCGACTGTAATAAGTCCACATATTGGTGTGCTTAGCCCTGTGCGATGAATCAAATTTTTCGATTATGGCCTCAGAAGAAAACGAAATAGTTGAGACAAAACAATTATTGTTATTCATTCCATTTCGCCATTTTTCTTGACTGCTTTGTGCACTTTCCCCCGTCCCTAAAAGACCAAACTCACTCCCCGGCAGGCTGCAGCATTTTTAGTTCAGCTAGAACCAAGATGACCGAAAGGAGAGCCTTTTTTCGACACGAAAGATCAAACCGTTTCAGCCGTTTGGAAACAATTTGGTTTCGAGGAGTCCAATGTTTAAAAATAACGTTGAAAAGCTTATTTCCTTTAGCGTCATTATTGCTGGTTTAAATATGCTCATTTCCTCTCTAGACCTCACTAATGGTGAGAAGCTACAGGCTGATTTAAACCAGGAGACAGAATTTCATTGGCTAAGGAAGTTTAAGCCCATTTCTGCCGATACGATTTGCCGAAATGAGTCGCGTGACTTGATCCAATTTATTTTTACGTTATTTGAGTGTGTATGTACGTTTGTTTACTGAACTTTATATACAATATACAGTTCAGTAAATGCCAGTTTCCAAAGTCAATGAGTAATCGTGTTCTCAATATTGACCAAAATAATTGATATAATTTAGAAGCCCTGTGTGTGCTTTATGCTGTGGCCGAAGGTGTAACATGTTTCCGTGTGTGTTCAGTGTTGATGAATGTAGGAACATAATCCTGCAGTATGGAGTGCGTGAGGTGACCGCCAGCCAGGTGGCCAGAGTGCTGGGCATGATGGCTCGCACTCACTCTGGCCTTTCTGACGGAATCGCACTACAGGTAGTGTTGTTAACCTTCTAGCTACAGCATGTAACAGAACCTGTGGCGTTTTGATTGTTATTCATCACCTGTTCTCGCTGCAGTCCATCTCGGCTCCGGGCAGCGGCATCTGGAGCGACGGGAAAGACAAAAGTGACGGCTCTCAACCTCACACCTGGAATGTAGAAGTTCTGATTGACGTTGTTAAAGAGCTGGTAAGCCCTGTTCGCTGCCCTTTTGTGCAAACAATTAAGTTTAAGGGTGAAATCTACTCTTGAAATATTCATCAGTGGCTTTTATTAATCGTTGGCTCTGTTCTGTCAGAACCCCAATCTGAATTTCAAAGAGGTCACCTATGAGCTGGACCATGCAGGTTTCATGATCCGGGACAGTAAAGGGTTGCAGATTGTAGTGTATGGTATTCAAAGAGGCCTCGGTATGGAGGTCTTCCCCGTGGACCTCATCTACAGACCATGGAAGCATGCAGAGGGACAGGTAAAGGAGCATGATCCTTTATAAGCACATGTTTAAATAAAAGGACACCTTACGTGTCGTTAAGGTGTGTAGGTCATGTCAGTGTTCTCTTTCTGTGACTAAATCCATTAAGTGTTGTTGAAGGCTATATTTAAACTCGCAGGGTGTAAATAAATTGCTTGCCATACTCGCTTGCATATCTTGTGCACATCTGGAGGATTAAAATATATGTCCGCTAGACAGCACGCCTGGCAAAACACGCGTATACATTAGGTTTCCGAGTCAAACTGATGTTTAGCGAGTTCATGCACACTGACATTAAACAGACCGACGCGCTCAGTTTCTGTTAAACTTTTTGCTGTTGTCATCATGATCTGCATCAGAAATAATCGCTACACTTCAAAAATATTTACTAATCTAGACAATCCCGAGGACGCGTACTCAAAACTGACTCTTCAGTTGGTTTTAGAGGTTCGTAAAATTGTACTGTAATGTTTTTATTCAGTTGTAGCTAATTTCTGAGGATGTGCACAAACGACGCGTCAGATCAGGTTTCAGATCAGGAGTGAGGCGAGCTGACTAACAAGACAGTGACTGTAGATTTGGTTTCAGTAGTTCTACATTTAATATAAACGAGTACGTCATTGTAGTTGTTGGTTTTTCATTAAGAATAATAATGAACCCACCATTCAAGCAGTTGCTGCCCCAAAACTGCCACTAATTCGAAAGCAAAATGCAGACAGCCGCATGGAAGGAGGGAATATTATTCTGTACTGTATTTTATTTATATAAATATAATGAATATTATAGCATATAGTATGTTCTAATAATAGTGTTTCTAATTCAAATAACCTCTTCATGCTCGTTCTTTCCAGCTCTCCTTCATCCAGCAATCCTTGATGAGTCCGGAGGTGTTCTGTTTTGCCGATTACCCCTGTCACGCCGTCGTCATTGACATCCTCAAAGCTCCACCCGAGGATGACAACAGGGAGATAGCCACCTGGTCTGTACAATCTGCTCAGAATAACTTTTTCACATAATGGCATCAATGCTCTAAGAAATGTAATTATTCTTTTTCAAGATAGGGTGCATTTCTTCTTTAATTTTAAAAAAAAGTTTTGGTGTGTGTAAATTAGTTATGTTCGCATAGTGTACTTGGTGGTAAAACAGTCAGCCAATTTTAGTGCTGTCCCACAGGAAGAGTCTGGACCTGGTGGAGAGTCTGCTGCGACTGTCTGAGGTGGGCCAGTATGAGCAGGTGAAGCAACTCTTCAGCTTTCCCATCAAACACTGTCCGGACATGCTGGTGCTGGCACTGCTGCAGATCAGCACGTCATGGCACCAACTGCGCCATGAGCTCATCTCCACACTCATGCCCATCTTTCTGGGCAACCACCCCAACTCTGCTATCATCCTACATTACGCCTGGCACGGGCAGGTATGAGCACCGGGATTATTTCTTCTTCTGTTTACTTTTAAGTTATCTCAGATTTAAATCCTCATCCTGAGTTACTTGGGGATTACGGTTATGCAGTTATAAATATGCTATTTTACACTCTTAACATGTACTAGATTTGTATGAGCAAAGCTAGGCTTAGGGCAATTGATGATTTGTATTTTGAATTTTATATATAGCTTAAGTGTAATGGAATAAGTGAAGCCTGGAGCTTAGGTTGGCATAAATTAACGTAAATGTTGCAATAAGGTGTATGCTTGTATCCGATTTGTAATAATATAAGGCTTCTTTGCTTACCTGCATTTTAAGGGCCAGTCGCCATCCATTCGGCAGCTCATCATGCACTCGATGGCAGAGTGGTACATGAGGGGGGAGCAGTACGACCAGGCCAAGCTCTCGCGCATCCTGGATGTGGCTCAGGACTTGAAGGTACAGCCATCACTCTCGCACACTCCTCTTCGAGAATTAATCCGCAGTAATCTGCCTGCTCATACCCTGCTTTATATTTCCTGTGTTCCAGTCTCTATCGATGCTGCTAAATGGTACTCCGTTTGCCTTTGTTATTGACCTTGCTGCACTTGCCTCTCGCCGCGAATACCTCAAACTAGACAAATGGCTGACTGATAAAATCCGAGAGCACGGGGTAAGTGTGTGTATGTATGTGTGAGTGGTTGAGACCTAATGGTTTTGGGGCCACGCGACTCTGACTGAGAACTCGTCTGTTGCAGGAGCCGTTCATTCAGGCATGTGTGACTTTCCTGAAGAGACGCTGTCCCACCATCATGGGAGGACTGGCTCCGGAAAAAGACCAGCCAAAAAGTGCACAACTTCCTCCGGAAACTTTGGCTACTATGCTGGCTTGTCTGCAGTCCTGTGCTGGGTGAGAATTATGGTGACTTGGCCATTATTTTATGTCTCGTGCTGATTGCACACGACCCTGACTTTCCTGGTGATGCACAGAACAAAAATGTTTAATCACACTAAACTTCCACTTCTCTTTGCTGCTGATCAAAGTCTGGATGATCCTTTCTGATTATTACTGACAGGTGTTGCATGATGTATAGTAAAAATCGTCTTTGGTGTTTTGGGTATATTGTTTGACTTGTCACTTGTGCTTCATCACCGCTTCAGGAGTGTCTCGCAAGAGCTGTCTGAGACGATCTTGACCATGGTGGCCAACTGTAGCAATGTGATGAACAAGGCTCGCCAGCCTCCACCAGGTGTCATGCCGAAGGGCCGTCCAACTAGCACCAGCAGTCTGGACGCCATTTCCCCGGTAAGGTTTTGCTGTGTTGGAACGTCGGTCGTGGTGGTGGTAGTGTTGTCAAAAATGAACTTTGACACCTCTACCGTGTGATTCAGGTGGACCCTCTTACAGCGATCGGCTCTCTCAATCTGGGCGGCACGGCCAATTCTCACACGCAGAGCATGCAAGGCTTCCCTACACCTCTGAGCTCGGCCTTCAGCAACCCTCAGTCCCCTGCCAAGGCCTTCCCCCCTCTCGCCAACCCCAACCCGAGCACGGCCTTCGGGGGAATCAGCAGCCTCTCTTCGCAGCTCCCAGGTTACAACCTCATAATGCTAACCATAAATATTGCACTAATACATCAAAGATATGTATTAAATGACACGCTTACCAGTATAATGCTTTCACTGGAAAGAAACCCGGTTTTAGTCGCAACCTGCAGTGTCATATTTGTTTACTTAAAAGTGCACACCTTCTCAGTTAACGCAGAAGTGCTTCTCGGGTTCTACCATGTTCCAGTGATGTGCACGATGAAGGGGTGACTGAAAAAAATTAATGATTAGTATTGTTTTGGATCGGATCAGCGTGAGTAGAGTTATAACTTGCTCACTACTGTTACTGGCTATGTTGGTCTTACGGGGTCAGACGTGCTCTCTAATGAGAAAACGTGTCTAGAAACGGTAAAGAGGAATTTTGGCTTAAGAGAGGGTGAGAACATGTTGATGAACGAACTCTCTCTTTAAAATTTCAAAGCCAATGTGATGCCTTTTCAAGGCGGCGGTCAAAAGCCCTATTTTATTTATTTATTTATTTATGGGATTAAATTTTATTAGAGTTCCAGGGGGTAACTTCCTATTTTACAGGCGCTGCTGTCGTTTCCGCGTTTTTCACTGACCTCTGGGAAAATACAGCCCAAACTATGTACTGTAGCACGCATATCAGTGACCCTCCCCTAGATATAAAACTGAATTGAATTGTGGGGGGATAAAACTGATGCTTTAGAAGATGTACTCAACCCTATTCTCTGTCTAGGCCAGGGGTGGGCAAACTTTTTGACTCGCGGGCCACAATGGGTTTTAAAATTTGACAGAGGGGCCGGGCCAGGTGCATTTGGAGGGAGTGTTTGGCCGGATATACTAAAGCATTAAATGTAGTGTGTGCAAACCTCATAGCACAGTAAGAACACTACAACCCAATTTATTAACTGTCACAATATTCAAATGTGAAAAATAGCCCTTATCAGTTAATAAATTTGTCTCAAGGAATATGCAAGATATGGCATTTACATACTATTTCGCAGATACTGCGAGGAGGAAATGTAAATAGATTAAAATAACATACGCACTGTGATTTATCAAGATTGCGTCTGTTTTTAATAAGTTTCAATCGAAGGTGCAAAGTTAAAGAAATCAACATTTATTGAAAAATGGAATCACTTTCAACATTCAAAACATATTATTACACAACGAAATACTCAAGCTCAATAATATCTACTTGTGTTAAACTCCGCAAAATCATGGATGGATTGTCCTGACCGCGCGCTCTACAAACTCGCCACGGACGCCCTCGCCTTCACGCGCAAACAGTACACGTGTATCGTTGCCAAGCACACAGACATAGGCTGTATTAAATATCCTACCTGCAGCTGAAAATTTAAATTAAGAGCGATGTGCGGCGTGTTAATTAAGCTACTGTACCGCTGCTGTGCGTAAATGCGCATTGCTCTTAATTAAAAGACGCACTTCCAAACTTTCCATATGCATTTTTTCATAACACAGCAGAAAAACTCACCATTTCAGTGGGAACAGTGTTGTTGGTCTCCCTTTTTTGCCAGTGCATCAAAGTCTGGAGTTAGTTTTGTTGTGGCAATTCTCAGGACAGATCTGAGGTGTTAGTCAGTTAACTTGGATCTGTGATGGGCTATGTTGATTTTCATGACCCTAAACGTCTGCTCACACACGTAGGTCGAGCCAAACAACACCAGCATCTTCTGCGCCGTCCTCCGGAGGTTTGGAAACGCGGTCGGTCTCGTTAAGTGAAGCGTAAAAGTCATTCAGTTTAAGAGACTTGAACTTCTCCTTTGAGACGGAGTCAGACTGAAGATCGATCAGTTCCAATTGCAGCTCCTGCGGTGCTGATTCGGGGTCTTGTGACAGGGGACAGGACACCAGTTGAAGTGACTTGTCAATTTTTTCAAAATCACAGAACCGACGGCAAAATTCTCTGTGCAGATCGTCCAGTGATTTGCAGTATTTCTTCGCATTTCGGGCGGCCTCTTTCTGCACGGCTAGTGTGGGGAAATGTGCGAAAGATTTGTTTGACATTTGCCTGGAGAATAAAACCAGCTTGGATTTGAAGGCTCTCACATTTGTGTACATGTCGTGCGCAAACTGATCTTTCCCCTGTAGCTTCACGTTCAGCTCATTCATGTGTGAAAATATGTCCACAGCAAACGCAAAGTCACAAAGCCAGTTTGTGTCGCTCAGCTCGGGGAATTCTTCGGATTTCCCCATTAAATTAAAAAATGAGCGAATCTCGTCTTTGAGCTCCCAGACTCGTTGAAACACTTTCCCCAAACTTAACCAGCGGACGCGAGAGTGGTAAAGTAAGTCCTGGTGATCCGCATTAGTTTCTTCCAGGAATGTAATGAACTGACGATGATTAAGTCCCCTTGCTCGTATGAAGTTAACAAGTTTTACAACTGGATCCACGACGAATGAATGATGAATGATGCAGTGAAGTAAAATAACATCCTGGTCAGGGTTTTCTTCTTTCACTTTATCCTGGATTCTTTTCAGCAGCCCGAAGTTTTTTCCAGTTAAATTTGGCGATCAATCCGTGGTGACATTGGCAAGTTTACTCCAAGGTAGCTTCATTCTCTCGATGACAGCAGACACTTGTTCATATAAGTCCTCTCCTCGCGTTTTCCCTTTCAGTGATTCCATGCGCAAAAGCTCCTCAGTTATCTCAAAACTGTCGTTAATCCCTCGGATAAAAATTAGGAGCTGAGCAGTGTCTGTGTCGTTACTTTCATCCAGTGCTAGTGATTATAACTTAAAGGACTCCGCCTTTTTGTTTAACTCGCTGACTATATCTTCGTCAATCAGTTCCACGCGGCGAGTCACTGTCCTGCGTGCTAAACTGATTTTTTCAAACTTGGCTTTGCTCTCCGGACACAAGAAACCTGCTGTCTCTACCATGCACTCTTTCAAAAACTCGCCTTCGGACAAGCCTTTGCTAATTTGAATGCCAGCAAATAACTTGCCTTGGTACTTGACTCTTGAATTGCAGTTTGTCGGTGAAAAAAGTTCTGTTGACTCTGTAAATTAGCTGCCAACCTCTGAGCATTAGCCGCCCGTTCTTGTGTTGACTGCTTGCTAGCATAGTTTGCATGCTTCGTGGCAAAGTGACGGCTGATATTGTACTCTTTGAAAACCGCAACAGCTTCTTGGCATATCAGACATACAGCCGTTGATCGGACTTCAGTGAAGAAGTATTTTGTTGTCCACTCCTTATTAAACACTCGGCATTCGCTGTCCACTTTCCTTCTCTTTGGTCCGCTCATTTTTACAGAAGGGCTTAATGGTGACGTGAAACGAAGTGAAAATTAAAGTGAAATAAAGAGAAATATGTGCCACTCCAACAACGGTCAATGTGTTTTGAGTGCGCCATCTATTGGGGAAACGTGGGCATTGCAGGGAAAGGGGAAAAAAAGGAGGTTTTTACTATAATTTGGACAAATTCGGCGAGCCGGATTAAAAAGCCTAACGGGCCGTATGTGGCCCGCGGGCCGTAGTTTGCCCATGTCTGGTCTAGGCAGTAAAACAGTAACACCTCGACTGTACGGGCTGCCTGGGAAAACATTTTGATGAGGTGGAAGAAAATAGTCGTTAAGACAAGCGTGAAAAAGTTGCCAAATAAGATACCGGTTTAGCTTGAATATGAATATCCTGTGTGCAGAGAACAGATTACATGCTGTAAAAACAAACCTCTATTGCAGGGCAGAGAGTTCATTCTTCTCCAAAAGTTTAAAGTGCACAAACTGGAAATTTGCTGTGTAACCTGCCTCGCACTCGAGTTAGAGAACCTGCTGCACATTGAAGCACTAGCCAACCAAAACGTGAACACGATAAAGTAGAGAACAGGTGCTGAGCAGAAACTACAAAGGGCTACCTTCCGACCTGTGCTTACCCAGTAAAACCTATTGCTTTGGTTCTGCTTCATGTTTTCAGAAGTGAATATTGGTCTTTAAATGCATATTAACACTTTCAGATTTGAGTCATTTGAATTTTTCTTGGAGCTGTATATGCATATGGTGCATTAATTTATTACCTGTATGCAATGTTTATGCACCTTTTTTGTGCAATTTCGCACATTGGCCCTTCTCTATCATGGCCCCCTAATAATCCCCATCTCTGAATTTGCTATATCACACTCTCTGCTCTCCACAAATAGCTGGTGTGTGGTGGGCGTTCTGGCGCACTATGGCTGTCGTCGCATCATCCTGATGTATGCTACACATTAGTAGTGGTAGAGATCCTCCCTATACTATGTAAAGCACTGTGTCTAGAAAAGTGCTGTATAAATGTAAGTAATATGAAATCAACATCAAGGTCTAAATTGCGATGACATGACAACCCAGTTATGACAGTCACTAATTGTAACTCTTTTTCCTAACTATTGATCCAACTTTAAACATTCTTGATGCCCTAAGCAGAATGACCGGTCCCTTGCAATGAACGTCCATGACAATGTCTTTTTAGGTTTTTGTTTGCTTGTGTCCAATTGTGGTTTATTTGTTTGTGCAGGCCCGTTGAGTTCAGGCAGCTTAAGTGGGATTGGTTCAGGCTTGGGCATGCCAGCAGTGAGCAGCGACCCTTTTGGAACACGGAAGATGAGCACACCGGGGCTGAACCCGCCCACCTTCCAGCATTGTAGGTTGAAGATCTGTAAGTGGTGGTGGTGGGACTGAGAGCGCCTGGAGCCTCAGCTGTGTTTCCTCGAAATTTGAAAATTTATCCATCAACTTGGTATGATGTGCATTCACTTATCGTATGTTTTGTACGTATGTAATCAGACCCTGTTGTAAGAGGAAACGCAGATCAGTCTACATTACCACTGAATTTTTCTTAGCAACCGGCTTGGTGGGAAGTCCAAAACTGGATATTATTTATCCACAGAAATTTACAAAAGCAAGCTGTTTGCCAGGAATCAATTGATTATTTGCATGTGTTGTCTGCTTGTGTATTTCTAACAGTTGCTAAAAGATTATATTTAAGTCAATTGCTTCTTCCTGCTTTAAAAAAAAAAAAAATTTTTTTTAGCTGACCTCTCTCAGGTGTGGCCCGAGGCAAACCAGCACTTTAGTAAGGAGATTGACGACGAGGCCAACAGCTACTTCCAGCGAATCTACAACCATCCCCCTCACCCCACCATGTCTGTGGATGAGGTGAGTCGCATGCAGCATCTTCTCACAAGGATATTTTTGCGTACTGTGTAACCCAGCTTTGTTTTCTCATCAGGTCATATAAACACAAGGAACCAATATTTGTTTGTTTTTAATAATAAATGTTTTATATTTATTACTTTATTAATTTATATACGATGTCCCCTCCTGGCAAAAAGTGAGTTAAAGTTTAATTGAATGTTTCTCATACCTGCCTCTCTCAGGTGCTGGAGATGCTGCAGAGGTTTAAGGACTCAAACATCAAGCGGGAGCGGGAGGTGTTTAACTGCATGCTTCGCAACCTTTTCGAGGAGTACCGTTTCTTCCCTCAGTACCCAGACAAAGAGCTGCACATCACCGCCTGCCTGTTCGGGGGCATCATTGAAAAGGGCCTGGTTACGTACATGGCCCTTGGCCTCGCCCTACGATACGTCCTGGAAGCATTGCGCAAACCCTACGGCTCCAAAATGTATTACTTCGGCATCGCCGCGCTTGATCGGTTTAAGAACAGGTAAACTTGTGTGAATTTTTATTTACATTTACATTTATTCATTTAGCAGACGCTTTTATCCAAAGCAACTTACAAATGAGAGCACACTCACACAACAAAGCTAGCTTGCCATCGGGGGCAACTTAGGGTTCAGTGTCTTGCCCAAGGACACTTCGGCATGGGATCACCCGGGCCGGGATTCGATCCACCAACCCTACGATTAGTGGACAACCCGCTCTACCGACTGAGCCACAGCCGCCCTATTTAACCCCCCATGTGCTCGTTCTAATACGTTATCATTTCTTTAATAACGCTTTCTTTTTAAATGTGTAACTTGTGAAGACTTCTGTGCTATAAGAGGAAACAATGTGCTTATTACATTACGAGGAACTCTGCTTCATGCGAGACTGCAGGCTTGAATTATTTTCCTATAAAAGCATGTCCCTAAGTGTTTTGTTTCTTTATTTTAAGTTCTTCCTCATGTATGTTGTGCTTAGTGGCATCTTACAACAGGGTGTCTGCGGGTCCTTGACTTAAAATGTCTTAAATTCCTTAATGTAAAAATAATGCCTCAATTAGCATTTAAATTTGTTTAAATTCATGTTTCAAGGATCTTAAAAATGCAACTGAACTGACACCATAAAGATAATTTTATGTTTTATTTTGGCTCGGTGCTGTTGTGACATGTTAAGCCATGTGACTGTGTTGCACTCAGTGTGTGTGCGTGCGGCTGATCAGTGTTTTAGAGCGGCTCGTTCACAGTAAACGCCGCTCCATGCCGACTTAATCTCTGTCTGTGCTGTGAGTTTGAGTCTCTTTTAACCTGCATTTACATTCAACACATGCCAGATTCACTTTGGTTTTACGTTCGTGTAATCTCAAACATTTTTGTGGGCAACGGTTTACAGCATTTCAGCTGATCTGTAATGAGAAGTGAATTTAAATAACTGCCAACTAAAAGGAAATCTTCAGTTTTCCAACAAAATAAAAGCTACAAGGTCTAAAACACAAGTGTATTAAGTCAAGTATTACTATTGTTATTACTATTTGTATCTCAATTATAAATGTATGATTCAGTGCAGTAATATTACAAAATAGCAAAGGTTTTTAAAATATTTTCTTTATTAAAAATGTATAGCACTACTTGTTACTGGCATTAAATTGCAAAAAAACTTGTAAATACCGCTACAATGGGTTTTTTAATACGCTGAGGGGGTGATTGTAAATGTGACAACTTTTTCTCTTCTGACTGCCACAATTTTTTTCCACTTTTACTGTTTGAACAAATGGTAATGCATGTTTTGCTATAGTCCCCATATACCTCTGTAGAAGTTTACCCTGCTATAGTTGACATTTGAAACTTTGGGGAGGAAATGCCACACTGCATCAGGTTCCTTCAGTAATTGATTGCGCACCATTTGTTTTGTAGATTGAAGGACTACCCACAGTATTGTCAGCACTTGGCCTCCATAGGCCATTTTCTGCAGTTTCCTCACCATTTGCAGGAGGTAACCAGGTTTCTTCTATTGCATAACAAGGCCTCCATGACAGTCAGCTTTTATTTCTGAGGGAAAAGTTTAATTTAAAGCAGTTACTTGCAGTGTGAATGTGTTTGTTATTCATTTTTGTCTGTGTGCTCATTATGTGGTACAGTATATCGAGTATGGCCAGCAGTCCCGTGACCCTCCGGTGAAGATGCAGGGCTCCATTACCACACCAGGCAGCCTGGCTCTGGCTCAGGCTCAGGCCCAGTCCCAGCCCCCTAAAGCCCCTCAGCCGGGTCAAGCCAGCACCCTGGTGACCACCACGACCACCACTACCACTGTCGCCAAAACCTCCACCATCACCAGGCCCACTGCAGTAGGTTTTAAGAAGGATATGCCAGTGAGTAGACTTCATTGGGATGTTATTTCAAGAGTACGGCTTCGTCCACATGTATACAAATGTTTCTGAAACATAGCTTTCACACATGTAAAATGTTGTGGTGTGATAAGATAAAGTGGAAAAACTTTATTGATCCCACACTTGGGGACATTCCCTTACCTGTGAAAATATTTACCTGGCAGGGTAAATAATAATAAATGCATGGTATGAGTATTGAGCATTAAGTTCTTTCCTTTGTCTTCATTCAACCTCTTCGTCCTGGTCAGTGTTACAGTTAACTAAAAGATCTCAAACCAAAAAAATGCATTGAAGGCTTCCTGTTTATGAACTAATGATGAGGAGGGATGACTGCTTAAAGTTGCACTGGAATCTTACCCAGAATCTATTTGTGGTGAGCTTCGTACTGGTGGACTCTGGAGCAGTTACAGCTCATAAATCATTCAGATGGCTCCACAAAGGTGCAAACGCATTCTCTATAACATAATCAGCAGTTACAAGCACCTTTGTAACGTGCATGTAACCACAGTGGGTACATGCAAGTTGAGGCTGTCACACCATGTTTTCTAACCGGTGAAGTTTTTTAAATTTCTTCACCTTCGAGGGTGTTTTTGTAAAGCAGTTACCCATAACACAAAAAAAGAAAATGTTTTCAGATATATCCGTATACCTGTGGAGATGGCCTAATGAATGGACTTGTTTGTTCAGAACTTTGTGGTTTGGGGAGGGGAAGGGGACACTGAAGTCTCACCTAAAATGTGGTGATGGAAAAGATGTTAGGAGAAAGCTGTGACATACATTTTCCTTTGCTTTGCAGCCGTCAATAAACACCACAAACATAGACACGCTACTGGTGGCTACAGACCAAACTGAAAGGATCGTGGAGCCTCCAGAGAACGTTCAGGAGAAGATAGCTTTCATTTTCAACAACCTGTCCCAATCCAACATGACCCAAAAGGTAGAATTGTCACTGGTTTTAATGTTCTGTTTCTAACTTTGGGATGTGATGCAAGGGAAATTGTTGTGTATAATGTTTTATAGGTCGAAGAGCTGAAGGAGACCGTGAAGGAGGAGTTTATGCCCTGGGTGTCTCAGTACCTCGTGATGAAGCGTGTCAGCATCGAACCAAACTTTCACAGCCTTTACTCCAACTTCCTCGACACGCTGAAGAATCCGGAGTTCGTTAAAATGGTTCTGAATGAAACCTACAGAAACATTAAGGTAATTTAAAAGCCAAGGTGTGCTAATTGTTTGACTGTTTTGAATAGTTTTGTGGCATAGTCATTAATCATTTTTGTTTAGGTTCTCCTGACCTCTGACAAGGCAGCTGCAAATTTCTCTGATCGATCCCTGCTGAAGAACTTGGGCCACTGGCTTGGCATGATCACCCTGGCTAAGAACAAACCTATTCTTTATACAGTGAGTTCTTTTTAAATCAGTAAATAATTGTTTGTGTAGCACATTTTGTCAAACTTCTTGTCGGTAACCTCGATGCTGTGTTGCTGTGTAGGATTTGGAGTTGAAATCTCTGTTACTGGAGGCTTATGTGAAAGGCCAGCAAGAGCTGCTCTATGTGGTCCCCTTTGTGGCTAAAGTCTTGGAGTCTAGTCTGCGTAGTGTGGTATTCATCTCTCAATTTCCATTTCTTTAGATTTCTCTCAAGTAATTCAAAGCTACAGTTTTGTTTTTTTCTTTTTTGACCTTTTTACTGAACCCAAAATCTCCTGGTTTTGTTAAGGTTTTCAGACCACAGAACCCTTGGACAATGGCCATCATGAACGTATTGGCCGAGCTACACCAGGAGCATGATCTGAAGGTCTGTGAATTGTGGAGCTGACGCACTACCGGTCAAAAGTTTACACACTCATTTTTATTTAAATTTTTCCCGCACATTTTAGAATAACAATAATAATCAAAACTCTGGAGTAACACAAATGGAACTATGGAAATTATGCTGTGACTAAAATGAATCAAAATAATTTAGTGTTTTAGCATCTTCATAGTAGGCACCCTTTTTGCCTAGAATTTCCAGAAATGTGTTCTTGGCATTTTCTCAACTGATTTCTTGATTAATTTCACCGATATGCTTTTTAACAGTATTAAATGAGTTCACACCGACGCTGGACTCTTAATGGCTGCTTTTGGGAATATTTCGCTGCAAGTCATCCGTTTAAAAATAATTTTTTTTATAAATATAATGTTGGTTTTCTATGAAAGAACTGGTTTGTCTAAAACACCAGTTTCAAACATTTAATCATGCACCTTCAGATCAAAAGGTTTTTAAGATCATGAGAAACCTTTCAGTCAGGTGTCTCAACTTTTTACTGATCATATATACCTGAGAATCATCCTTAATTTGTTGAAAATTCACTAAATCTAATAGCAGTCATTTCTCTTCAACAGCTAAACTTGAAGTTTGAGATTGAGGTGCTGTGTAAGAACCTGTCTCTGGACATTAATGACCTGAAACCTGGGAACCTGCTGAAAGACAAAGAGAAGCTGAAAAATCTGGAGGAGCAGCTGTCTGCACCAAAGAAGGAAACAAAGCCACCTGAAGAAATGCTGCCGATAGTCACTTCAGGTACAAAGCACATCTGTATAACTGTAGTATTTATGCTTGCGACTGTTCTTGCTTTACCTTCAGCATATCTAAATATGGTGCTGTGAAAAACACCTTCAGTTGTCATTATGGGTGATAGGAGGGGGGAATTTAGTTACCTTGTTTGCACTTGGTAAATAAATTGGGTAAGTGCACGCTTGGCATGATTTATATCATTCATTGATTTTTTTTTTTTTTATTTGTTTGTTTTTTCAGCATGGACTGTCCACTTTTTCCCTGTTCTCTTCTCCGGTCTCCTTCGTTGTTTAATCCAACAATGAATTCTTCCTATTTTTGAACTGACGGGAAACTTTTTTTTTTCTTTTCCCCTTCACAGCTGCTCCTTCGGCTCCTGCTACCACAGCGACCACCGCCACGACGGGGCCGCCCACACCACAGTTCAGCTACCATGACATCAATGTGTACGCACTAGCGGGCCTGGCCCCACACATTACCATCAACAGCACTGTAAGCTAATTCTGATCTTTCTTATAGAGCTTCTAGATCATTCTTCGACAGATCATTGCTAAAAGTCTAGATCAGGGGTCTTCAACGTTTTCCAGGCCAAGGAGCCCCAAACTGATGGCGAGATGGATCGGGGACCCCCTAATTATATATATATTATATGAAATTCTTATATCAAACTGGTACCAAAACTTTCGCGACCCCCATGCAGTACCTCCGTGGACCCTCTAGGGGTCGCGGATCCCCTGTTGAAGACCTCCGGTCTAGATTCAGGTCATGGTCATGTCATACTTAGGCTTTACAATACAGATGCTGTAGTGGGATAGGATTTTATTGCGATCATGCAGCTCACTCTACGTTAAAATTAAACAGAAGTCAGGGTTCGTACAGGGTGCTTGAATTTGGCTTTTTTTTTTATTGGCAATTTGTCTTTATTAAAACAGAGTAGGAGAGAATTAGACCGATGTAAAGAGCCAACACTAGGCCGAATGCTAATACGATGTGATGTCATGTGCTAATTAGCATATTCATCATCCAGCGACTTTCCACTTAAAGTTGCTGGCAACAGTGCTCTCGTCACTCACCTGGAGTATGCTGATTTTATGGTGAAGATAAAGCAATGTCTGGAAAGAGCAAATTTAGTCCAGCATGGCTGGAAAAGGCGCTATGTACAAATTAGCGGTGTTCTTAATATATAAGAATGTTTGCATGACCTCTCATTATAGTCCTTGAAAACAAAAATGGTGCTTGAATAGTCCTTGAATTTCATTATGATGAATCTATATGAACTTGCATAAATGTGATTCATGTCTGCATCCCGGCAACGCCACGATTTATCTGGAAATTTTCGACCTAGGGCATCGCGATTTGTTGGAACCTATTACCGTGAATAAGAACAATACCATGCAGCAGTTACGAAGCTTTTGCGCTCTTTTTCTGAAACAGAATTCCGAGCGAAGTGACACGATTAAGCGTTTAAGTGTTTTTGAAATGGCCAGCCTTTTATAAATGGGCACATCTCCTCTGGTTTGCGTTTTTGAGTCAGTGCTGTTTTCTTATCCCGAGCAGATCCCGCTGCTGCAGGCACATCCGCAGCTGAAGCAGTGCGTGAGGCAGGCGATCGAACGTGCCGTGCAAGAGCTCGTTCACCCCGTGGTGGACCGCTCTATCAAGATTGCCATGACTACATGTGAGCAGATAGTCAGGAAGGACTTTGCTCTTGACTCTGAGGAATCACACATGCGCGTTGCCGCCCACCACATGATGCGCAATTTGACTGCCGGAATGGCCATGATCACCTGCAGAGAGCCGCTTATAAATAACATCACCGCCAACCTGAAAAACACCTTCGCTGCTGCCCTCAGGGTAAACTTGCACGATTAGAGATGTACACATACATACACACTGATTCTGTTCTGGAGTTGTGTGTAACTCGCTGCCCCTGTTGTGCAGGCTCCCACACCCCAGCAGAGGGAAATGATGGAGGAGGCGGCTAACCGCATTGCTCAGGATAACTGCGAGCTGGCCTGCTGCTTCATTCAGAAGACTGCTGTGGAGAAAGCTGGACCAGAGATGGACAAGAGATTGGCCACTGTAAGACTTTCATGCTCTTGTTAGCTTAAAATTTACTTGTAAATGCTTATCATCTTTACATGCCCCAGACATATGTAACCTGTGCTACTGTTCGTGTTGTGTGTTCTGCCATAGGAGTTCGAGCTGAGGAAACATGCTCGTCAGGAAGGTCGGCGCTACTGCGACCCCATGGTGCTCACCTACCAAGCAGAACGCATGCCAGAGCAGATCCGCCTTAAGGTGCGCCATTGCCTTAAGTGTTAGGAAATCAAAAGCTATCTATATTTGCTAGGTGACTAATGAAGTTGGTTTGTCCTACATTCCTCTGTTCTGCAGGTGGGTGGTGTGGACCCTAAGCAGCTGGCTGTTTATGAGGAGTTTGCCCGCAATGTGCCAGGCTTCCTACCCAGCAACGATCTTTCTCAGCCCACTGGATTTCTGGCCCAGCCTATGAAGGTGTGTACAAAATCAACACCTATTTTTGGGTCTGTTTCAGATAACATTATGCATATTCGTGGTTATACACTCAAAGCTGCTGAATTTGCTCTACCTGTTTTATTTCTATTTGTTTCTTTTCGTGACTCATGAAATTGCAAGATACTAACAGGATACCAAATAAATGCTTCATTTGACACTTGTTCACATATACTTATGCACTGATTCCTATACATTTAACAGATGTGTTTACAAATGTATGGAGGAAAAGCTACAAAAGTCAAAAATAAATATGTAAATAGAGGGAGAGATTTGAGAAATATAACAATAGGAAAAATAAAGGCTTAATTGACTAGATAAAACAAATGATTCATTTTTAATTAAATTAAATCCAAAAATTAACTTTTTTTAATTCATCTTTATTTCAAAATTTTTTTAGTTTAACGTAATTTTTTTCATAAATTTCTGTGTTCATTTGTTTTTATATTTATTCCTGCATGTATTAGTCATCTTATTTATTTATCCAGAAATTTATTTTGTGTGCAACATGCAAATGAGGTGTTCGTTGCGTAGCTCCAGTTCATCATTGATTTGAGAGCTAAATTTGTGTCTATATATGATAAATATGGAAATAAATAAATGCAGGGATAAATAAATATAAATGAACGCATAAATAAATGGGAAAAAATTCATAAAAGAAAAAGTTAAAGTATAAAAGTAAATACAGAAAATAAAAAATAAAGGGGAAAAGTAATGCAGAAATTTAGGATAAACTGTAATTAAAAATTTATTTGTTTTATCGTCATTTATTCTTTCCGATTACATTTATTTGTTTTATTTATTTACTTTTAATTTCTGCAGGTTTGGTCCGCCATACAAATGAGGTTGCTTAAAGTATCGGTATTTAATCAGATTCTAGCCAAGCTTTAAATTCTCACTTGTCTCTTGTGCATCAGCAGCAGCAGGCGTGGCCTACGGATGACATGGCCCACATCTACGATAAGTGCATC
Organism: Noturus placidus; assembly: GCA_022414735.1. NCBI lineage: Eukaryota > Metazoa > Chordata > Actinopteri > Siluriformes > Ictaluridae > Noturus > Noturus placidus. The sequence continues at coordinate 33,250 of JAFFST010048844.1, read as the reverse complement.
TCTGACCTGGAGCAGCACCTGCACGCCATCCCTCCAGCTTTGGCCATGAACCCACAAGCCCAGGCCCTGCGCAGTCTCCTCGAGGCTGTGGTCATGGCACGCAACTCCCGTGATGGCATCACTGCTTTGGGCCTGCTGCAGAAAGTGAGTTGAAATTATTTAAATTTTTTCAAATAAATATACTTTTTTTTTATTGATTGCATTCTCAACTTCATCTCTCTTCAGGCTGTCGAGGGTTTGTTGGACGCCACTAGCGGTGCAGATGCAGAGTTGCTGCTGAGTTACAGAGAATGCCACCTGCTGGTGCTGAAGGCACTGCAGGACAGCCGTGCTTACGGGCCACAGTGGTGCAACAAGCAAATCACCAGGTCGGTTTTAAAAACATGGCTTCAGAAGAATATCTTAAGTCATATAGGCTTTAAGAATTACTCTTTATAAAATAGTAGGCATAAAGCATTGAGATTTTTGTGGGGACCTGAAAAATTGGGGAAACAACCAGAACACACATTGTTATGAATCCAAATGAGTGTTTTTTGCAGTGTAGGCCCTCACATTTCTGCCACAATCTAATTAGTTTGTCTTGCATTGAGGAGCTTCGCTTGCCGAAGTGGAGGGTTGTTTTGTTTCGGGGTTTTTTCCCCCTCCTTATTTTTTATTTTTTTTGAAATCTCAATTTTAAGTCCCTTAAGATTTAGGTTGTTTATTTGTACACACAACTAGACCATGTTTAAAATAAAGAGCTTTTGACTTGGTGTAATCAGATATGATTAATAAGCTCCGGCTGGCCCCAAAACCTGACTAGGAGGTGGGGATTGCACCAACTAGCATTAACTCCACAATTCTGAAAGTTGCATGGTGTCTCATTTGGAACACGCTGTTTAAAATGCTACAGGTGTTTGATCGAGTGCCGTGATGAGTACAAGTACAACGTGGAGGCAGTGGAGCTCTTGATCAGAAATCACCTCGTCAACATGCAGCAGTATGACCTGCACCTTGCACAGGTAATGTTCTCATGTATGCATGTCCCTGTCTTTCTTTTAGAAACCTTGTTCTATGTGACTTTTTAGACTAAATTGATTTGATTTAAATGAAACGATTTTTTTTTATATACCTTTTTGTTTTCTCTTTACAGTCGATGGAGAACGGTTTGCACTACATGGCGGTGGCATTCGCTATGCAGCTTGTGAAGTTGCTACTGGTGGATGAACGAAGCGTGAGCCACATTACTGAAGCGGACCTGTTCCACACCATCGAGACTCTGATGAGGACCTGTGCACACTCCAGAGCCAATGCACCAGAAGGGTTAGCTAGCGCACATGCATTTGTATCTAATTCATATTGATGAGTGTCTCCTGTATTGTGCTGTATATTTTGTAGTTCGTGTGACATCACACTTTATAATCGCAACCATTTTGAGGACTGATCATTGATAAATCTACTTAATGAAGGATAGACTATGTTTTCATTTGAATTGATAAGTGACTGCCCTAATACACTGGCTATGTACTATATAGCAACAAGAAGCAGTGCAGTGGACTCTCCCTGTGTCCCGCCCCATGTGTGTGGTGATGTGGTGGCAAAATTTTGAAAGTGGACACCTGCCTTTTTGCTTTTGGAATTCAGCCCTGTGTTGTTAACTGATGTAGTTCTAACATGGTCTTTTTCAAGCCTGCCCCAGCTGATGGATGTGGTTCGCTCCAATTACGAGGCCATGATCGACCGGCACCACGGAGGACCCAACTTCATGATGCACTCTGGGATCTCACAAGCATCTGAGTATGACGATCCCCCAGGCCTGCGTGAGAAAGCGGAGTATCTGCTGAGAGAGTGGGTTAATCTGTACCACTCGGCTGCTGCTGGCAGGGACAGCACCAAAGCCTTCTCTGCGTTCGTGGGCCAGGTTAGACCATGCTTAATAAATAAATAAATTGCTAAACTCTATATTCTTTGACAGTATAACGTACTATCAACACATACATAACTATATAATGTAGCCATGATGTGCGTAATATTAGACTTTAAGTTTTGTTGTTGCGTTGTTGACCGACATTAGATTCTAATGTCGTCTAATTTCACCATCAGTTGCCATTGTTTTTGAAATCGCAGGCCAACATGGTCTAAATGGTACAGTTGCATGTTTCTCTTTCATGCACTCGTTCTTTCACACATCCGTGCACAGATGCATCAGCAAGGCATTCTGAAGACTGACGACCTCATCACCCGTTTCTTCCGGCTGTGCACGGAGATGTGCGTAGAGATAAGCTACCGTGCTCAGGCCGAGCAACAGCACAACCCGGCTGCCAGCGCTGCCATTATTCGCGCCAAATGCTACCACAACCTGGATGCTTTCGTCCGCCTCATCGCCCTGCTAGTCAAGCACTCCGGAGAGGCCACAAACACGGTCACCAAGATCAACCTGTTAAACAAGGTGCGGGATGAAAGATTGACGAACGTGACTCACCTCTGGCAACCATGGATTCTAATCCTATTTAGACTTGGCAGATATTGATGCAAAAGCAAAGGATCTTACTTTGCTGAAGATTCATACTTTTGGACTGATTTGCCTTTTGGTGTGTGTGTGCAGGTATTGGGTATTGTAGTGGGTGTGCTGATCCAGGACCATGATGTGAGGCAGGCGGATTTCCAGCAGCTGCCATACCACCGCATTTTCATCATGCTGCTGCTGGAGCTTAATGCCCCTGAGCATGTCCTGGAGACCATCAACTTCCAGACCCTTACTGCCTTCTGGTAACAAGTTTGAGTCTAGTGCCAAAGCCAATTAAAATAAAATGTTTGTTCTTAAAATGACCACATTACATTGTTCCACTAGTGCTACACACACACACAAATTGCTTTTACCGCATGATTGAATCCTCCCTATGCAAAATCTTTCCGAAATCTGTGTAGCCTTCAGCCAAGGTTGTACTTGGCGCTCAACTATGTAGCGTTGCTTATATGCTCACCTGTGTATCATCTAGGGCTGCTCGATTATGGCAAAAATCAATCACGATTATTTTGGTCAATATTGAGATTATTAAACACAATTACTTATTGACTTTGGAAACATTCATTTTTATTGAACTTTAACTTTTTTTTTTTAGGAATTTCTGTCTGCTGGTTTAGATCAGACTTGGATTTAGTTTCTCACTATTAGTGAGCTCTAGAGAGGAAATGAGCGTATTTAAACCAGCAGTCATGCTTCAGGAATCCAACGATACCAAACATTACTTTTTGTTCCACATCAGACTCGTCAAAACCAAATTGTTTCCAAACAGTTTGATCTTTCTGACATCATCTCTCGAGCTGAGCTAAAAATGCTGCAGCCTGGTGGGGAGTGAGTTTGGTCTTTTAGGGAGGGGTGAAAGCACTGTAAAGATAAATGACACACAGTTTTTTAAAAGAAAAAACCAGAGCTTTGCGAAGCAGAAAGTAATCATTTTATCTTGACTATTTTCTTGCTAGTCAAAACCTGCTTTTCGTGTTAAATTTTGAAATCTCCTATAGTACCTCCCAAAAAAGCCGTAAAAGACGTACTCCTTGTTGTTAATATTCCATCTGTCTGTTCTATATTTGCACGTATAAACCTGACCTTATATTTTGGTATTTTAAGGTAATTGTTATTTTTTTTATTAAAGCAACACCTTCCACATCTTGAGGCCAACTAAAGCACCTGGCTTTGTATACGCCTGGTTGGAGCTCATCTCACATCGAATCTTTATAGCCAGAATGCTGGCACACACCCCACAGCAGAAGGTAGGCATTTTCTGAATATGCAGAACATATGCTGTTCATATTTAACAGATCTTCCTAATTTATTTGTCGTGTCTGTCCGGTTGCAGGGATGGCCCATGTATGCCCAGCTGCTGATTGACTTGTTTAAGTTCCTGGCCCCTTTCCTGAGGAATGTCGAGCTTAACAAACCTATGCAAATCCTCTATAAGGTATAAAAGCTCTTTTAATAGCTTCGTCGGCCTAATCCGTGAAACAGTCCTGACGATAATTGAAATGGAAATCACTAGCCCTGTATTTGTAGACCGATTCCTTATTTCTGCGTGTCGTGAATCTTTTAGGGCACCTTGCGGGTTCTTCTGGTCCTGCTGCACGACTTCCCGGAGTTCCTGTGTGATTATCACTACGGCTTCTGTGACGTGATTCCACCAAACTGCATCCAGCTGAGAAACCTGATCCTGAGTGCCTTTCCCCGCAACATGAGGCTTCCGGACCCCTTCACTCCCAACCTCAAGGTAGCATGCCCATGTCGTTCACTACGAAGAGGCGTCTCTGCGTGATATTGTGCCAGTTATTCCTTATGCAGTGTCGTTCACCTGAGTGAAAGGGATACATTTTTTTTGTGTGTGTGTTTTGTTTGCTGTTTTTGGTTTTAAAATCGCCTCACTCTGATGCGCTCGGACTGACTGACCTTCCAGCCTTTACACAATTTGTGTAGGAGATCTGCATTTTAACATCGGCATGCTCTGATATTGATGGATAATGTTTATTTTCCTGTTTTGAAAGATGTACTGACAAATGCTTATTTTATTTTATACATTTTTTCGGTCAAAGAAAATGGGGAATGTTTTGAGATTATTAATGTGAAATAAAAATGTATGACGAAGTAGTTATTAATAAAATGTACATGGGTCTAAAGCAACATGTAAAATCTAATGCTACAAATAAATTGATTAAAATCTAAGCCTTGAACGCATGTAAATACAGCAGGGATTTACCGTAAGCATCAGGCATGTGGCGGCATCTCGCCCTGTAAAACCCTGCATGTACCCTGCAGTCAAAAGTTTAGACACTCACTCTTTATTTTTCCCCAACATTTTAGAATAAGTCATCAAAACTGTGGAGTAACACACACATGGAACTATGGGAATTATGTTGTGATTAATCCAAAATAAATCTAAATAATTTAATATTTGTCTAGAATTTCCAGAAATGTATTCTTGGCATTTTCTTGAGGAATTTCCCTGAGATGCTTTTTAAACAGTATTAAGTGAGTTCACACTGACGCTGGACACTTATTGGCTGCGTTTCGCTATATTTCACTGTCTTCAGTGAGAGAATATTATTTTCTTTCATTTGAAAACCAATTGCACAATTATATTTTTGTCTCCAACACTGATTTCAAACATTTAATAATATACCTTCAGATCAAAAGGGTTTTTAAGATCATGAGAAACATTTCAGGCCAGTGTCTCCAAACTTCTGACCAGTAGTGTACATGCACTACAGGTGTTCTGCCTTATATAAGTGATTTTGTAGAATGATGAACAGGGTTCTTACAAACACGCATGTTAGAGTTGATCGTTTCTTGTGAGGTATTGTTGTCTAACGTTTTGCGGGTCTTCCACTTTAACCAGGTGGACATGCTAAGCGAGATTAACATCGCTCCACGCATTCTCACCAACTTCACCGGTGTAATGCCTTCCCAATTCAAGAAGGATCTGGACTCGTACCTGAAGACTCGTTCGCCCGTCACTTTCCTTTCCGAGCTGCGCAGCAACCTGCAGGTAGAGAGGATCCCAGTCCAGTTAATTCCAATGACTGTGTGCATGTTTTAATGAGGTCACTTAATTGAATTTTGTGCTTGTTTAAAAATATAGCTATAATCATACAGTGATGTGTAAAGAATAAAACACCTGGGAAAATATTCAATATTGTTACCACATCTGAAGTCTTATTCCTGGTTATGCCACAGAAATGTTAACTGTGTCTCAGTGAAGACCACAGAGACAAAATGACACCGCCCATAGATACTCCTAGCTGTTTAAATGATGCAGTGTGGGTTAATGCCGTTTGCGTTTGCACCAGGTGTCCAACGAGCCGGGAAACCGTTACAACATCCAGCTGATCAACGCTCTAGTGCTGTATGTAGGCACGCAGGCCATCGCCCACATCCACAACAAGGGCAGCACGCCTTCCATGAGCACAATCACCCACTCGGCACACATGGACATCTTCCAGAACCTCGCGGTGGACCTGGACACTGAGGGTGAGACCTGTGTGTCTGTGGAGAAAACCGCTTGTAGCCTTTACTACCTAGACAAACTAACGCTGATCCTGTGGCACTTTACTGCAGAGTAAGCCTATTAATGTGCGGGTCAGTTCATGCATTATCTCACAGCCCTGGAATCCAGTATCGTGTTATACATTGACAGGGGTCTTCAACGTTTTCCAGGCCAAGGACCCCCAAACTGATGGCGAGATGGATCGGGGACCCCCTAATTATATATATTGTATGAAATTATTATATCAAACTGGTACCAAAACTTTTGCGACCCCCATGCAGTGCCTCATACCATTATGATGTAGCTTGTTATTATACGTTGATGCATTTTGAAATTTAGAAATGTGGCTGCAGATCCTTACTTTCATTACATTTCGCACACCTAACAAAAATTCTCAGTAAAACATATCAGAGTTTAGACCATTTAAATTCATTAAAGCCAAAAATTGTGATCGTAATTAAACAACTGTGCAGCCCAAATGATTTGAATTTATTTTTTTAAAAGAAAAACAAATGACTGCATTTTTTTATTATTTATTCCTGTAGCTAGTCCATTATACCTCATTTTCTTCTCTCTGCTTCTGTCCTTCGTTCAGGCCGCTACCTGTTCCTCAACGCGATAGCCAATCAGCTGCGTTACCCGAACAGCCACACGCACTACTTCAGCTGCACCATGCTCTACTTGTTTGCCGAAGCCAACGCCGAGGCCATTCAAGAGCAGATCACTCGGTAGAGAAAACTACTTCTGTCGCTTCAGTGTACACATACTCTGGGTTTATACCAGCATCAGAAAAACCCTTACTTACAGGCTTTTTAATCATCTCATGGCATATTTTACGGCACACAGGGTACTACTGGAGAGATTGATCGTTAACAGGCCGCATCCCTGGGGACTCCTCATCACCTTCATCGAGTTGATCAAAAATCCTGCCTTTAAATTTTGGAGCCATGACTTTGTTCACTGTGCGCCAGAGATCGAGAAGTGAGTGGTTGGTTTGTTTCCTCTCTGAAGCTTTGCTATGGTGTATATAAGGAGTGTGTGTGTGTGTGTGAGAGGTTTGTTTTAACATGACTGTGGGTCTCTTGGTGCAGGCTGTTCCAGTCTGTAGCTCAGTGCTGCATGGGGCAGAAGCAGGCCCAGCAGGTGATGGAGGGCACGGGTGCCACTTAGGCTGCAGGAACTGTTCCTTCGTGAGTCCAGCAGGAGAAATGCCTCTCCAGTCTTCCCTTTAGCCCTCCACCGACTCCCAGCTCCTATCCGTTCATCTCAGCCAGCACTGGACTACCTTCACATTTAACAGGGACTGCTGCTCGCCCACGCTAAACTATTTAGGAATGATGTTATTAGCAAGGGGGGGGACTGTTAAACAGTCTATAAACCAACTTCAGTGTAAATATTTAGATAAGGGACGAGCAGATTTTGCGTCACCTTTCTCTCTTGCTAGCCAAAGCTGAGTTCTGACAACAAGCATGATCACATGCTTTAACATTGTTTTTCCACTTCTGGTGCACTCGGATGCTTTTTTTTTTTTTCTCCTTCCCCATGCTCCCTTGCTCTCATTCATTTTTTTTTTGTTTTCTTTTCCTTGCCTTCAGGACTTTTTTTGGGTTTGGAAGCCTAATTCTAGTGTTCACAGAGGCTGTCTTTAATTTTTCCAGATTTTATTTTTTGTTTTAAAGGGAGCTCTATCGGTGTGGAGAGCTGATGGGCTCAGGACCCGTGCTGTCCTAGAGTGCAGCAGCGCTTTTTGGAGTCACTGGTTTTTGCACCGATTTAAGACAGCGGGTAGGAGGTTCTCCCTGGCACTTGTAAAGTTGTGGAAATATTCAGAAATTTGACGGTAATTTGAATCTTTACAGTTTGTACAAAGATCCAAATTGCAGAACACAAAGGAGGACCAATACAGCCCATTTTGTAAGGATTTTGAATGTTTTGTAAATGTATTGGTCCGTGTGTTGTATTTTGTAGTTATTTCTAGTTGCCTTTAGTTCTTGCTACTTATTTCCTGTATGTATGCATTCTGTAGTTGGCTGCATTAAACACTTGATCTGCAGACTGGTGTTTGTTTATTGTTCTGGTTTTTCAGAACTGAATGATGAACTGAATCATACTGAATTTTTAATTTAAAAAAATCTAATTCAATTCTAATTTATCCATCTCAGGAAAAACCCAAGAATCTGAGCTAGAGTAATTGATGTTCAGCAGCATTCATTGAGTGGCTTTCCATTACTTCCTCAGTGCGTCCGTATCCTCAAAGACCCACATTTATCTGTTGTAATTTTACATGTAGAGTAAAATGGTGATATGATCTGTTTAACAGTGGCAGCTTTTAACCCTACAAACAAGAAGCAATGACACCCTTATGGTGATTTATTGTGATCTGTGAATGTAGTTGGCTCACTTGTAGACACAAAAATTAACAATTGAAACATTTTTACTTTGAATTCTGAACATTTATCTAGGCAGCACTAGTGTTCACCGCAGTCAGTGCTGCGTTTTCACACTGTTTCTGTTCTCAGGTTGTAATGAGATCTTGAATGATCAGACTGAATCTACATTAATGAAACTATAAAACTTTGGCTTTTATTTAAAAAAAAAAAACCCCTCAGTTTTTATCAAGATGGCATTTGTATTGTGTTAAAGCTCTGGGCTTGAGACGTACAGTTTGCACAACTGGTAGCTTCCTTAAAATAATGACAAATTCTGTTTTAGATTAAAAATTTTCCTTTATACGCTGAGAACCTTGCAGAAGGATTTTCTCCCTTGGTTAGGTGTTTATACTATGCTGTACTGGACTGAGTGAGCCTCTGAAGCTTCTTTAAGATGCTCTTCTGACCGAGCCGGACGTGCAGTGCTCTCCTCTCTCTGTGGCTGAGTTTAGCCAGAGCTTTTGGTTCCTCAATCACTGTGCGATCTGAGTCTATGTCCTCAGTGTACAGGCTGAGCGTGAAGCCTGCAGCGGTGTGCAGCAGTCGCTTCCACTCTGGAGCCAGCGTCACTATTCCCTCAAAACTCAGAGCTTGGGCAGCTCTAGAATCCTCCTCATCGCCCTCGTCTTCCTCCCAGCCTTCATTCTCCTGGAATTCTTGGAACTCCTCTTTACTCATGCAGATCACCTGAGCACAAAAAACGGCAGAGGCGTTAAATTTATGGACATGAGAATCTCTGTGTGTAGAATTTGTTCTCGTTTGTTGTAATGCTGCTTGTTCATGGCTTTAGCCTCCTGGATACAAATTCTGTATCATAGCTGTATGACTTATGTTCATTGAAGCCTACAGAGAAACTGTAAAAGGACTAAACTGTGTTCTAAGATTTTTATTTATATAAAGAAAATATGCAACAAAACCAAGTCAGGGTTTAAAGTGAGCCAGTGTTGAGGTGACACGGCCGATAAATGAGTCTACATTACTTATTATGGAGGTTGTGTGATCACACTAATCCTATTACCTTCAGAGTCATGTAGAGCTCGGTGTCAGTCAGTGAACCATTCTTCCCAAAAACAAAGACACCCTTCTCCCCCACTACGTCCATGTCACACAGCATTCTCCATTTGTCCAGCAGGAAGTGCTGCTCAGCCTCGTTCTGTGTTGCTGTGAGGGAAGAAATTGTAAATCGAACACGAATCTATTAAAGGGTGGTCCGATGAAACAAGTTACCGTTACTACTATTAATTTCCTATAACAGCATGTCCCAAAGAGTCTTTTTTTTATTCTTACACCATATCAATTTAAACAAGAACACATTGGACTACATTAAAGTGCACTCGTTTCCCTCCCTCTTTTTCTTTGGAATGTCACAGCTGGTAGCGCCTCTGATTTCAGGGTACAATGCAAGTTTAGAAACTCAAACGTTTTGGAGCAAGCGTTTCATTTCGCTGGACGTGTTTAGCAGCAAGTCTGCACCTCGTGGCTTGTCTGGTCCCCGCATGGTTCTCTGCTCACATTTGGATTTTAAACCAATACCTTTTAAAACAAACTCAACATGTGTGATGTTGCTCTAACTTGAATATAATCTCATTGTGTTTGAGTAGACTCGCACCTTGCACAGCTGCTTTATACACCGTGGTCATGTGGATGTCGGCCGTGTCATTGTTGTTGGTGGGAAAAGGCTCCGTGAAGCCGTACATGTGTAGCAGCTGCCAGTTGGCCATCTGACCGTACGTGTTGAAGATCTCCTCACCTTTCCCGATGGGCTGCACTGCCACCATCTTCATGCACTCCTACAGGTGAGGGAAAGTGGGAGAATAAAAGATCTTGGGCATTTACAGCTGAAAAAAATCCTTTGAATAGCCAGAAAATAGAAAAGGACTGCGATAATTCAAGGTGCATTAGGCAAGATCGGTAAACCATCTCTAGCAGTTCAATAAAGTGAAGTCGAATCAGATTTTTTTTCCCTCATCGACCCCATCCACATTCCCACCCGTGTACGTGAAGCTCAGCATGTTCGCACTGCCAGCTGAGATGGGCCGTTCAGCTGCTTGGAAACAAGGTTACAATATTACAAACAAAATGATTTATAAGGATTAAAAATATATGCATCTACTCAATTCATAATGTGAAGCTGTTCACTTCAAAGCTTTATACAGATGTGGCAAGGAGCGACATCGTTAGTTGTGCATCCTGCTTCATTCCCTTCACCTGTAATAAGTCACTCCATCTTGGAAAATATGCTTTTACTGTTTCATGGTATGTTTTTTTTAGAAGCACAGAGTAATTATGAAGAGTTTTCTTTGGCTAACAGGAGATTTATCTGGTGGTGCTTGTTGATTTGAGACTGAGATGAGGGTAGAGTAAACGGGTGTTGGGAAGTGTCTATAAAATGACTGACAAAGCATTAAGACTTAAACGTTTTTTTTTTTTTTTTTAATGCTATACTAGTAGGAATTTTTCAAACAACTGTACGTCTTTACTGGAAAAACGTTCCAAGCATTTGCAAACAATTATATTTGCAATACAAACAGTAGATTTGCATTATTGAGAATAATAAATCTAATCTAAGTAAGAATGATATGGCTACAGTTTTTTGCATATTGGCACAAAATCATCGCTCCTGCTAGTGATTTTTCTGGGGGGGGACCATACCAGTGGGATCTCAGAATAATTTGATGGTTCACCTTCTTAAACCTGTACACTGGTTAATTATTTTACAAAGAAAAGTCACCAAACCGAACATGCCTGGTACTGTATCTCTCTGGATTATACAGTAAACCTGCAGTTTGAAAAGATCTGAAATCAGATTCTTTGGGTGACTGCAGAGAAAACATTGGAAGCGTGTTTCTAACATGACGTGTACGTCAGGCTTACTGGTGTGTACTCTAAATTAGCGTTGTGATTGGACACGTGGTTGAGCATGTCTGCCATTGGCACCATCATCGGGGGGTTGGGCTCTTCATCCTCATCTTCATCCTCACCCTCATTCGGCTCCTGGAAGCTGAGATGAACAGATGAGGTTTTGAGAAAACCATGCAACAATTCAATATGGGTTTCAAATTGGATTCAGTTCATTGCAATCCAACATGTTATGTAATATATGCCGTCTCGCCTACAGCTCACCTGTAGGCCATGACGAAAGCTACGAGACTCTGATAGAGCTCCAGAGTGTGGTGCTTCGGGTCCCACAGATCCGGGTGAGAGCGCATGAATGGCAAAACTGTGTTGTTATACTCCTGCTGGATGTTGGACAGGTCCGTGTCCACTGCCTCAGGGACGCCTGTTCCCTTCAACAGTTTCTCCCGCTCCTCCTTGGACCTAAGACATTCCAAACACACATTTTTAATGGGATATTTTTAATTCTTAGCTTTAATACCACCAGAAGAAAACAAGATGTCCCCCTCAGGTTTCTTCAGTTATCTCAGACTTTTCACAGATTTACCTCAAATTTGTCTCAGAGACTTGTCT
>JAFFST010048844.1:7632-21319 GCA_022414735.1 Noturus placidus | reverse complement strand
CCCCCCCCCCAGTTTTATCTCAGACTCATAGAGAAGAAACTGGCTTCTTCACAGGTCCCCCCCCGTCCCCCCACCTCACCTCACAAATTTGGTTCCAATTTATTCACAGATTTTTTTGTTGAAAGGGTGAGAGCTTTCTTGCTTCTTCAGAGACACATGAAGTCAGAAAATTGCACCTTTTCAAACATCACAGACTGTATAACACACTCTTGCATGTTCACAAGTCCGATCTTCCCTCTTCCACTTACAAAATCTCACAGATTTGACCTCAGATATGTGACTTGAGCTCAACACAAAGTCTCACTAGACTCGGAAGAGGTGATGATAGCATTCGTTTAAAAAAAAAAAAAAAGAAAAGAGGTTTAAGTAGAGGGACAAATTCACATGAAGATATGTAAATGGATAAATACACATACATAAATATTGGTACCCTTCAGAAGAAATTAGTTGTTCCATTATCACACACCGAGTGATACAAGATTTAGTTAATTTTTTTTACTAATGATTTAAAGCCCTTTTACCAGAACATGGGGTGGTCCAACTTCCTGAAATCAGGCCAGAGGCTCAGATACGGCTTCCAATGTGACTCGGCCAAGTTGTACTCGTACATCAGTGTCAGGAGGAGTGGAACCCAGCCGGACGGGCTCTCCAAACAGCTCCTTCCTGAAAATGAAGCCACTTAAGAACTCAGGTATAACATCACTTTTAAGATGAACCTGATTAGAGTTAGTCCAGTGCTCTACCTTCTTCAAGGACCTTCTTAGTTTTGGAAGTGCTAGGATGTAAAACAGCATGTCTGGGGATGGAGAAGAGGATGTGGCCTTTCTCTATGTCTTCTTTAGCAAGCATGCCATAATCTGCTGCTGTGCCTTCTTTACTGAGGTACACCTGCAGCAACATAACAGTTGTAGTTGGTACCAACGTTCACAGCACATGTGCTTTATATTATATTACGAGTGTTTTCAGGGTGCTTGCGTGTGTTATCTTCTTGTAATGTCTAGAAGTACAGTATGAGCTCATTAACTGCATCACAGTCCTTCTGTACTTGGTCAATAAATCTCAATTCTGCTACAGATACACTCATAATTTCTGCATTTATTATGGTCTCCAACCTTTAACATCTCATCCGATCAGCTTTTGGATCCTGGAGGATCGTGGCATGTGTGTGTGTTGATTTTGCCTTATGTATTTTAATTCAGGATACATCCCAACACATTTAGTAAATTCTGATAATCCACTATGATTCATTGGCACAAACAAATTAAATGAATGGATGAACTGTAATCTGATTTTACAGCTATTTTCTAAAGCATCATAATCACCTAACCCTAAGTGCTTGATTTCAGATTACATCCGGGTCATTAATTCTCACATAAAACATGTCCAGCTTGCCTTGTTGCTGAGGTTCAGATTCACTTCATCACACCACAGTAAGAAGTTGTTCAGAGACTCGTCCATACTGCAGTCTGAGCATCCGTCCTCCCGCTAAAACACACACACACACACACACACACACATTACATACCCTATATCATATCAGAGCTTCCGATCATTAAACACATCATTTTAATTTTAAGCACAGATTATTTAGATTCATCAACATTACAGCCCACTTTAACACAAACCCCAGTATGTGTTTACCTTTGGTCTCTTTGCATCTGTCGCCATGTCGTTAGAAAACAATAATAATAATTTACGCACAAATAATCTTAGCACACTGTTCTACACGTTGCTAACATGAAAACATGTTTCTAAACTGCATTTGAAATATCAAAATGAATGCGCAATCTGACAGGGACAATCAATAATACACCTTCTCTTCATGTGAGTTTGATGTGTCGCGTGTTATTGACGTCACAGCGTCTTCTTCTGACATTTTGGGTCTTTTTTTCCTCCGTTGTTGTAGTGCCCTCTTCAGGGCGCTTCAGGGAAATAACTTTTACCTGGCTATTTGCCTCCAAGATTAGAGTTTAATAGGATTTTTTTAATCTTATAAAAGCGTAATCCTGTGCTCCTTAAACATTATATAAGTTCTTATTTTTGTTGTTGATATCTTTACACTGCTGTATGACTTCTTCGTCTTCTTTCTCCTGAGTGTCTGTTTTATGCTAATAAAACTTGAGAAACTGATTCAGTTCATGGACTGAGATCGTTTACCTGTTGGATGTTTCTTCAGTGTTTCTTTAAGTCTTTTATTTCCTCATCTTGGACTAAAGGATGCCGAACAGGACAGAACACTCTGCCCTCTATATCAACAATGTAGAGATGGACAGTTTGTCGATATTCAGATTTATCTGATCTATGGTCAGTCTCCTGGTCACTAAACACGTTCCATATCATGAAGAGAAATCAGAACAATTCCTTTTCTTTCTGGTGAAGTTGAAATGGACCAGCCTACAAAATATATGGCCGTACTGACGGAAATAACAGAATTAATTAAATTAATGTCCTAGGTGTCCAGAATTAATATCCTAGGTGTCTAGTTCAAATTCAGGAAAATGCCTCCAAACTCTCTGGATGGTGCTTCTTCATCCTTCAGCAAGACCAGGATCACAAATATACTACCAAAGACAACAAGGACTTTTTCAATGCTAAAAACTGGAAAATTCTTGACTTGCCATGTCAGTCACCTGATCTGAATACCATTGAGCATGGATTTCATATGGTAAATGAAATTAGCCCCGGAAACAAGCAGGAGCTAAGGATGGCTGCAGTACAAGCCTGGCAGAGCATCACCGGAGATGATACTCCACACCTGGTGATGTCAGTGGGTCGCAGATTTTGACATGCAGTCACTGCATATGCAAGAAAGTACTAAATCCATCAGACCTCCCTGTCTGTTCAGAGACGACTGGACAAAAATTTTCTCCTTCTTTGCTCAGAGTTGTCCTCAAAAGAGTGTCTCTTTTCTTTCTGGTATAGGTAGAGCTCCTTACTTACCTTTTAGGCTGAAATTAAAGTACAAAGCTTGATTAAAGCGAATATGTTTATTTAAAAAAAAAAAGTCTTTCCTCATATGCAAGGAGTGAATATAGTTAAGCAGTTATGTTCTCAGGTCACTCAGTTGAGTTCAGTCATGTTACTTGTTATGTTCCATACATCCATGTAGTCTACAGGTATTAGTTTGAAGAGACAAGACAAAAATGCTAGTAGATCTTTGATATTTTCCACAAATATTGCATCATTGGTCTGTGGAGTACAAGAAGAAAGAAATAAAGAAAGACTTTGTCACATATACAGTACATTACAGTACAGGAATATATCACATCCCTGCTTCCTCAAGGGCCCAACCTTTTAATTAGCAACGCAGCACCTTAATCACTGACTACCACCACCACTTTTCTGCCCTGGGTATATGACAAATAAAATCTTGCTTTCTAAGTATTGAGATCAATTGAATTAAGACCATATGAAAGTCATTTATTAACGTCAACTATTCCATATTATACAGAATGGGAAACAATCCCATAAACCACTATGTAAATGATTGACAGCATGCACAGTTTGAGAAACAGATGGCTCACAGATCCTCAGCAAGCAGGTTTATTAAATAGTACCTGCAAAACAAAAGTGTCATCGTCAACAGTGAAGAGCCAACTATAGTAGAATGTCCTTCTAGGCAAATTTAAAAGAAAAAGCTATAACTGCGATTGTCCACTAAAAGGAAAATTTTAAATGGCCAAAAAACCATAGATACTGGACAAAGGATGATTGGGGGAAAAAAGTCTAATGGACAGACAAAAAAAAAGTTTGAGGTGTTTGGACCACAGAGAACATTTGTAAGGCACAGAACAAATGAAAATATTCTGGAGGAGTGCAGGTGGTGGAGGAAATGTACTGGTCTGGGTCTGCTTTGGTGCTGGTAAAGTGGCAAATTTGTACAGGGTAAAAGGAATCTTGAATAAGGAAGGTTATCACTCTATTTTGCATTGGAGCCAATTCATCCTACAACAAGACAATGACCCAAATAACTGTTCTAAATGATGCAAAACCTATTTAGGGAAGAAGCAGTCAGCTGGAGTCAACTGTTTGTAATGGATTGGCCAGAGCGAACACAGGATCTCAAAACTATTGAGCTGTTGTTATAGCAACTTGACCGGACGGAACGGGAAAAAAAAATTGCCCGTCAAGCTAATCCAACTTTTGGGACCTGCTTCAGGTAGCATGGAGTGACATTTCTGCAGATTTTCTCAATAAACCGATAGCTAGAGTGTCAAAAGTCTGCAAGGCTGTAGTTGCTTCAAATTGAGGATTATCTGATGAAAGAAAAGTTTGAAGTACCAACTTGTTATTTCAAGCAGTAATCATTATTTTTTTATACCTTGTCAATGTCTCGACTATATTTCCCAATAAACATTTATCCAATAATCATCGAGATGTTAATCCTTTTACAAAACACACCCACCTACACTCCGATAAACCCCAGAGACTCATGATTTCCTGCAGGGCTCAAAAGGACGTGTTAAAAGCCTGTTGTAAGCATTACATGAGAGTAAATCATTCGTCCCTTTAAAACACATTGTACTTGAACCTGCCAGAGACGTCCAAAGATGCACGGCTTCTGAGTGTATACAGTATCAGCGCTGTGTCAGGGGCTTCAAAGGAGATTCTCATGCACCTCAACAGTGAAATAATACAGTGATTAATGCAATGAGATATTAGATCATTTGGCTCACTAAAGTGCTGAATTCCACCAACACTAATATAAATATAGACACTTTGGTAAGCATTTCATTTCATCACCGCATTTTGATGACATTTTAGGGGAACCCAGGCTTCCCATGTTGTCTATAAATCTGAGCTGTGAGGTTATGCTAAGGTTGAATGTGTTCCAGGACAGCCTTATGAGCAGGTAATAGGTAGTGTCAAAGACCACCCTGTCTGTTCAGAAATGGCTGGATAAAAATCTTCTCTTTCAATGTCCAGTGTTGTCCCTTGTCTTTCTGATATAGTTAGAACTACTTACTTACCATTTAGACCGACATTAGAGTACAAATCTAGAGTCAAGCAAATGCGTCTGTTTCAAAAAGTCTCTCCTCATATGCAAGGAGTGAGTGTAAGTTAAGGAATTATGTTCTCAGGTCAGTCAATCGAGTTCAGTCGTGTTACTGCTTCGTACAAGTAGTGACATTCTTTTTTTTTTTTTTTTTTTTTTTTAATTTTTTTTTTTTTAGATAAAATAATGTGAAAATAAATTATAAGTTCAATGTATTATGAAACTACTCCACATTACACAGAAAGGGCAACAATCACATAAACAACTGTGTAAATGATTGACCGGGTTCAGTGTTTGATTTCGGTGAAAGGTCTGGGTGTAGCAGTCAAATGAGCATAGTGTGTAGAGCAAAGGTACAACAGTCATCATGTTGGGCTCCTTAATTCTTTTAGGGTTTTTTGTCTGCCTCTTCTTCCTCTTAATCAGGATCCAGAAGCCCAAGAACTTCCCACCTGGGCCACGACCCCTACCCATATTTGGGAACCTTCTTCATCTAAACATCAGAAATCCTCTGAAGGACTTCGAAATGGTAAGCCATTATATTGTTGTAAGACTGGAGCTATAACTGAAACAAGGTGATGTGTTTATTACTGAAATAGTCTTCTAAACATGTCTTAAATGGGATGGTTTATCTGTGCTTTAATTATATTATTTTTTTGAAGATTTGAATGGAAAACTTCTCTATTTTGTTCTTTGGTGCATTGGAACAAGAATGCAGTTACTATGAGCAAATCTAATGAAGTAAGAAAATGTACTGGAAAATCTGACAAGGCAAACAAAAACACAAAATTAATATGAAACATTAATACTGAATAGGGGCAAGACCTCGTTCACAGAGTAATGGTATTTTCACTGCATCAAACTTGACTGGGGGAGGAGACCGGAATACTCGGTGGAAACCCCAGAAGCACTGGGAGAACATGCAAACTTCACACACAAATGGGATTCAAACCCCCATCCCCAGAGGTGTGACACAAACATGCTAAGCCATCGTACCCTCTAAAATAGGATCAAATGAATTATAAAAAAAATCGAAAAAAAAGTAATTAAAATATACACACAAGCACCCCTAAACACAAACCATTAAAACTTACCAGAAAGCTTTTTAGCTTTTTAAACAGCTCAGTTGAGCCGGCAAGGCTAATATACAGTATAATGAAAAACCATATGCAGATGACCTCCATGACCTCTCATTACTGTGCAAGGAGACCAGTTCAGATAGGTACTCTCAGGCCATGTACCGAGCACTGACAGGTGTGATGTGTTCCCTGTGCTTGGTTTCAAGAGGTGAACAAGAGTTGAACGCATGAAAAGATGCGTACCTGCATTTTGGACAAATTGAAGCCGAGACACTAGACTCTGATTGAGGCATGTAAACAAGGAGTTGTAGTAGTCCAGCCATGATGACAAGAGAGAACACAACCCCAAGTTGGGACAGGATCATCTGCTGATGCACGTGTTGACAGATTGGCAATCCTCGACCTATCCTTGCTCTTGAAGGACAAGGCCTTTTTTTGGAGGCTCCTTATATACTATATACTATATACTATGATTTGACGATTTCCTGTTTCACATCACATTCTTTTTTCAACTAGTCACATCGCTATTAGTCTTAAATTTCCCCTGTCCCAACTTTTTTGGAACCTGTTACATGCATCAATTAAAAAAAATTCAAAAAACTATGCAGTTGATTAGGTAAAACCTCAACTACCTTGTCTTTATATATATTTTTGTTTGAATACAAGTCCCAACATGTTCAGAATTGGGGTTGTATTAATGTCTCCATGTCCCGATAAGATAACAAAGCTTTACCAGCATTATGTATTTGCAGAACCATGTTTTGACCAGAGCTTTTGTATTGGTAGAGAAATGGAGACAAGAGTCAAAAATGACACCAAGATTCCTATTGGAAGCTTTCGTATTAGCATCTGTTGCTAGTACCTGTAGGCGCCAAAGGTGATTGAGCTAGCCAGTTTGCTTCCCCAAATGCATTAAATGTGATTGCTTGTAGTTATGGGCATTATGTCATTAACAAGCAGGACCAAATGTGCCAGTGTACAGCAATCGCAATGTGATTGAAACACAGCATGTCAGTGGTCTTTTATTGGGGCTGTATGCAGTAGAGATTTTCACACAAGCTACATCAGTCAGTACTAGAGTACCAGTATTACCAGTATACTGTATGACACTACCAGTATAAACAGTATTATATTAATTTTAAATTAATATTATATACACTTTTCAGAGTACAACAAAATAGATCAATACAGAATCAATATTTTTTACCCCAATAACAGCCCCTCCCACCCGCCCAGGAATGTTTACATTTGATTCATTTATATATGATTCATGTACATGTGATTCAATTACATATGTTTCGTATTATTTTCATAAATCCATACAGAATCAAAGAAAAAATAAATAAATAAAAATGAGAAGGGGGGGTAAGATGGACAGTATTGACCGTCCACCTCTCCTTATTCTACCTCCAGGGTGCGTATATCCTTGAAGTAGGTAATAAACTGTTGCCATTTTCCCAAAAATGAGTATTATATTATCTCAAAAACAGTATTATATTAATAATAATAATCTTAACTCCTGAGACTAAGAAAAGGGCAAATTAATAAATTGGTTTTAATAACCATTTCATAGATGTTAGCTAGGTATAAATTGGCCTCTAACCATTGAAAATGGTTTAATGTCTCTAATAAAAAAAAACATTTCTCTTTAGTTGGCTGAGCGTTATGGGAACGTTTATAGCCTCTATCTCGGGAGAAACCCAGTTGTTGTTCTTAATGGTTTCAAGGCTATAAAAGAAGCTCTGGTGACCAAATCTGCAGACTTTTCAGGACGCCCACAAAACCTGCTTGTCAGCCATATAAGTGAAGGAAAAGGTTAGATTACAAATAATTACCTAAACAACCATTATAAATATAATTTCTTTATGATTTTAAAAGGATTTTATTTTACATAATAAGTACTGACATGCACTGACTCTGAAATACAGATACTGATGTGAGTAAAATGTAACAGGAGTCATAATGGCTGATTATGGTCCTGCATGGAAGGAGTATCGGCGCTTTGCACTCATGACCTTGAGGAACTTTGGCTTGGGGAAACAGTCTATGGAGAACAGGATTCTGGGAGAAATCGAACACCTTGTTGCAAAATTGGAAAAACATTCTGGTATCATATTACATTTCCTGTTGATGATAGCTGTCCAATATAAGATGTTGTGCCCCATTTTAAATGCTGATGAACAGTGATTTTCTATTTGTAGGAAGCACCTTGAATCCTCAGACTTTATTCCACGATGTAGCATCAAATATCATCTACCTGGTTTTGTTTGGTACTCGCTATGAATATGACGACAAAATCCTGAAACAATATATTGCGCTGTTTACTGAAACTAATAAGATTATTAATGGACCTTGGTCTATGGTGAGACATTATCATATCAACTGATCACTAACTTCATTTATACTATCACTAATTCTAAGTTAATTTTGAAGAAAATAGCTGAAAGAATTCATTTTTATTATAAACAACAGTATCTCCTGCATTCTTATAGATCTATGATACTCTTCCACTGGTGAGATCATTGCCTCTTCCCTTTAAGAAGACTTTTAAAAACACAGACACACTTAAAAAATCAACAATGACCATGATCAACAAGCACAGGACAACAAGAGTCCCAGGGAAGCCAAGAGACTTTGTCGACTGTTATCTGGATGAGCTGGATAAGGTATGTGTTTGTGTTGGTATAAAAGAAGAAGCCTTTTGTTTGTCACATATACATTACAGCACAGTGAAATTATTTTCTTCACATATCCCAACTTGTTAGAAAGTTGGGGTCAGATTGTAGTGTCAGCCATAATATGGCACCCGTAGAGTAGAGACCCCCAATCTTCTGAGCAGTAACTCAGAGCCTTAACCGTTGAGCCACCACTGCTAAAGATTGTGCTGACATTTCATGGAATCATTATATGTATATATATATATATATATATATATATATATATATATATATAAAATAACATTATATGTAATTCAGTTAAATGTTAATTGTAAAGGGCTTTTAACTAAAGCCATTGCCAAAAAGCATCTTTACAGATGTAGACTTAGAACCCTAATGAGTAAACCAGTGGTGATGGTGGCACGGATTCAAAAGGAAACCCAGCCTTTTCTGGGTGGCGCCAGATACTGGATGAGTTTATAAATCATTACTCTTCTACAGCTGTATAATGTAAAGACAAAAAGTCCTAATAGTGTTGAAACAATAGTAAATATGAGTATATTGTGAATCCTGGAGTGAGCACAGGATAGTCTTTATGATTAGAGAAGCAGTTCTGATGTACTAACCTTTTGTACAAGTAATCAATGTGACATTTTACTAGAAGTCTATCAAATGTGAATCAAACCAAACTCTATTAAGGACTCTGACTGCTGAATTCTGTACTAACTGGATTGTATTGCCTTTAACAGAAAGAAAGTGGATCATCCTTTGATGAAGGACATCTAATAATGAATATTCTAATCTTGCATATAGCTGGGACTGATACCACATCCAACACCCTCCTTACGACGTTCCTCTATCTCATGGCTTATCCAGACATTCAGGGTTTTAACTTTACTTCATTGCACATCATTATAAGTCTGCTGCATAAACTTTAAAATGTTTGATTAATTTTTTATTTGAATCATAATAGAGTCAAACACATTGTTTCTAGAGAGATGCCAGCAGGAGATAGATGAGGTTCTTCAGGGAAAAGCTCAGGCGTCTTTTGAGGACAGACACATCATGCCATACACACAGGCTGTGATTCATGAGTCTCAACGCATCGCCAACACTGTCCCTCTGAATGTGTTCCACTGTACCTCAAGAGATACTGAACTGATGGGATACACCATCCCACAGGTGAGGATTTCAAACAGTGGTTTAATTTATCTTCTGCTACCCATGATGTTCCCTCACCCATTGATGTTTTTCTTTCACTGTTTTTCAGGGAACTATAATCATCCCTAACCTCTCCTCAGTGCTGAGTGAGGAAGGCCAGTGGAAGTTTCCTCATGAGTTCAACCCATCAAACTTCCTCAATAAGCAGGGACAGTTTGAGAAGCCTGAGGCATTTATCCCCTTTTCTACTGGTGAGAGCTCAGGATAGTGTTAAAAATAATCCAAACCTGATTTATTCGAGTGCTTTCAACTTCAATTGTGGATTTGACTTCACAGAACACTTCTCTAACATAAAAGGAATAAGTAACACTGGACAACAAATTTTTAGAAAATTTTGCTTCCTGAAAAGTTTTTGGTGATTATGATAGCCCTCCTCAAAGTGAACACAAATATAGTTTCAGATTGACTGTATCACGTAAGAATTTTGAGAAACATGAAATTAAGTTTCATTGACTACAAAGTGTTTAATCGCATAAAGTTTCTGACACGCTGCATAAGTTTAATGGGACTAAAAGTGTTTTTGCTCCTTATTTTCGTTTGTATTCAGTGTCCGGTCCATTTTGTAGCAGTGTCCAACTGATTCCAGTTTTTCCATTGTGGCATTGTCCTGGTGAAACCTTTCACTATCTTCGTCACTGACTTCTCCAAGATTTGTGGGGAAGAAGTCCAAGTGTGAATGCAGGAAATGAATCTTCAGTGACATGTTGCACTTCATGGTTTTGTATGCTTTAAGAAATTTGTCAATCAGCTTAATGTAGTTTGGTGCTCTGTGGTTGCCAAGAAAATTCTCAACGACATCCTTGAATGCTTTCCAGGCGATTTTTTCTGGCCCCACTAACAGATCTTCGAACCACTTGTCATTGATGACGTGTCTGATCTGTGGCCCAATGAAAATGCCTTCTTTAATCTTAGCATCAGTTATTCTTGGAAACATTTGTCTCAAATAACAAAAACCTTCACCTTCCTTGTTCATCGCTTTCACAAAATTTTTCATTAGTCGCAGTTTTATGTGAAGAGGAGGCAAAAATATCTTTGTCGGATCAACAAGTGGTTCATGTGCCACGTTTTTCTGTCCTGGAACCAAATTCTTACGGAGTGGCCAGTCCTTTTTAATGTAATGTGATGCTTTATCACGGTACTTGGTATATCTGAGCTGCATTCCAAGAAGCAGTGCAACTACCTTTAGATCTCCACAGATGTTCCAGTTGTACTTGGTGTACTGGATGTGCTTCAAGAACAGTTCCATGTTTTCACATGTTTCTTTCATGTGTGCACCATAGACAACAGGTATTGAAGGGTGGACATTGCCATTGTCTAACAAGACAGCCTTGAGGCTTAACACTGATGAGTCAATAAAGAGACGCCATTCTTATGGTTTATACTTGCAACCCAAAGATGTGAACAACCCTTCAATGTCAGTACAGAAAACGAGGTTGTCAGCTTGTGTAAAAAGCTTTGTTAAATCATCTTGGCGGCTTCGAAAGACAGAAACACCATCCTTGCAGTCTTGAACCCAGTAGTTCTGCTTTTGCTTTTGACAAACCTAACTCCCTCACCAGGTCGTTTAATTCGGACTGTGTTATTAGATGAGGTTCACCACACATGTGTGGTTCAAAATCTGGATCAATGTCACTGTCCGTGCTCAGGTGGTGCATTGCAGCATCTTCATATGTTTCGTCTAAGCTCCATTTCTCTGGTGGCTTTGGTATCGGAAGACTGTCGTCATGTGGCACTGGTCTTATGGCTGAAGGCAGAATTGGGTATTCAATTGATTTCTTATTTTAGGCAAAAAAACCCAGAAACATTAGTCAGGCAAAAGTAACAGTCCATCACGTGATCTTTCTGCTCTCGCCATATCATCGGGACAGCAAACGGCATTGCCTTCCGAGTAACTCTGAGCCAAGCTCTAAGATTAACAGCACATCTTGCACAACAAATGTGAGGAGCCCAGGCCTTGTCTTGATCACCAATCTCGCAACCAAAGTACAGTTCATATGCTTTCTTAACAAGTCCAGTCATTGTGCATCTTTGAGGCTTAACGTCACAAATGTAGCAGAACGTATCACAGCTGTTGCGACATTGGCGAGACATTTCTGCTGTCACCAATCATCCTAAATCTACAACTGGCTTACTTCTAACGTAACTTACATTAGACAATGCTATGATTTGAAACAGTCGCAATAAAATACATACAAACTGATATCAACGTAATATGTAGGCTATCATCTGCATATACGCGCTGCTTTTATAGCCTTTTTAGGCAGCATCTATCCAGCCTAGGCATATCCGGGCATGCCCAAGCTGTATCAGTTCCACAAAAGTTACACAGCCTGCCCTGAGTACATGTCTGGACATTCCTGAGCTACAAAAGGCATCGTATAACGTGAGCGAAATATATAGACTTACAATGTGACAAGAAATCACAAACAAATTAAGATAAAAAAAAAAAAACGGTACATGATACGATAATTTGAAGGTGATTTTCGTGATCAGCAGGCAAAAATCTATAAGATGCACCCAAGAATGTCCAAGAAGCAAAATCTCTGTTGTCCAGTGTAATTAATGAATTAACATGGTAAGCTAATGTGTGTATATTTGTGCAGGGCCTCGTGTGTGTCTGGGTGAAGGTCTGGCTCGCATGGAGCTCTTCCTCATCTTGGTCACCCTGCTGCGCCGCTTTCGGTTCATTTGGCCTGAAGATGCAGGAGAACCCGATTTCACTCCTGTATTTGGAGTCACACTTACACCCAAACCATACAGGATGGGAATCATGCTGAGACAGCCAGCTAAAGAAATGTAGAACTAGTCAGGAAATATACTGTTTACTGACAAATTCTTTATGGTAAAAGTATTATATCAAAATAAATAAACAAATGACCAAAAATACATTTACATTTATTCATTTAGCAGACACTTTTATCCAAAGCGACTTACAAATGAGACACACTCACACACCAATGGTAGCAGAGCTGCATGCAAGGTGCTAGCTTGCCATCGGGGGCAACTTAGGGTTCAGTGTCTTGCCCAAGGACACTTCGGCATGGGATCACCCGGGCCGGGATTCGAACCACCAACCCTACGATTAGTGGATTAGTGGACAACCCGCTCTACCGACTGAGCCACAGCTGCCCCATAATAGGAGAATAATAAGACAAAACAAATGCTAAGGATGTTAATATTGAGAATGTTAATTTGAATATTGGTATGGTCTAATTAAAGCTTGAGTTTCTCATCTGTATCTCGTTCTGGCTTTGTTTGTAAATTTTTAAACTACCAGGGAAATCATGACAGGACAGCTTTGTGAGTAGGTTATAGGTGGTGTCAACGACCTCCATGTCTGAGATGGTCAGAGGTTGTCAGAGGTTATAGGTGGTTTCAAAGACCTCCATGTCTGAGGTGGTCAAAGGTTATAGGTGGTTTCAAAGACCTCCATGTCTGAGATGGTCAGAGGTTATAGGTGGTGTCAAAGACCTCCATGTCTGAGATGGTCAGACCAAACATTTCCACTTTAGTGTCCAGAGTTGTTATCAAAAAAGTGTCATATGTCTTTTAGATATAGAAAAAACTAATTACAGTTCTGTACTGTGTTTATCCTTGTGAGATTAGCTAAATCAGGTGCATCCCTATTCAAACTTGCAAATAACATTATTTTATTGTTAACAATTTTTATTGATTCTCATACACTTTTCAGAGTACAACAAGATATATCAATACAGAATCAACATAGAATCAAC
>JAFFST010048843.1:25125-41155 GCA_022414735.1 Noturus placidus | reverse complement strand
CAGGTGTGTGTGTGTGTGTGTGTGTGATATGTTTGGTTGGATGTGTATGGAAATTCATTATTAATAATTTACTTATTATTTCATCAGCCTCATAACCTTCATCTGTCAAGATCAAATGTTGATTTAAATGAAAGAACATGTATTTTTTAATTTTTTTATCTTTAACCTTCATCTGTCAAGATCAATGGTTGATTTGATTGATCTATGTGAAAGAACACACAACATCATTTATCTGTGACCTACACCTGTCAAGAAAAGGATGATTGGTGAAAACCTTTTGACCTAGACATTTCAGCATCATACTGATTTATGTTGACCTTTGACCTAAACCGGTCAAGATACGTTTTAACAAAACATACAAACATCTATCTCTTGTTATGTGTAGGGAGGATAAGGGTCAGTATGGTGTTCAATGAGATTGTGTCCTTAACCAGAGTTTAGAGTATACAATCACTGATTTCCCATATGATGCCATGCATGATCTTTTTGAAACATTGTGCCTGTAGAGCTGGCCCTGTAAATTGGGGGAAATGATCTGTTGCAAATACTATACTCTTGAAAATTAAAAAAAAAAAAAAAAAAAAAAAAAGATTTGTGTCATTTCCATACCAGCACACACATAGGGTTAACAAACCCCAGCCTATCCCAAAGCCATTTGCTTGAAGGAACACACTTGTTGCCAACGGTCATGAAAATGCTACATTGCTTAGACTGCTCCCTTCGATTGGTGATAAAATTCCAGAGGGAGATGGAGTATGGACAGTACTCATGGATTTGAAAGGGGTAATTGATTAGGTGCTTTCCTCGACATTTACAGAGGAAGCTATTCAGTATTTGCAGACAAAGATACAGGACCATAGACTAATGCTGCAGGAGGTTTTTCCTCATTTCAGACTCCACCCTAAACATCATTACATTGAACATTACACTGATCTCATATGCTGCGCTGGGCCACTTGTCCACCTATGGGCAATGAGATTTGAGGGCAAGCTTGTTGTTCATGACACACAAAACTTTAAGAATGTGTTAAAAAACATTAGCAAGCAGACATTAGTACATGGTCGCATTCTATCTCAGTGCCCCACCATTCTTTAAACCTCACCAGCAGACATCTAATGTCTCCACTGTGATGGTTTCAATGCTTCCTGATATCGCAAAGGCATACATTGCACAAAAAAATAGACAGCAACATGATTTACAGCACATCAAGGGTCAACATTGATGGAACTGATTATGATGTAGGAATGTTTGTGTCCTGCCTCAATTTTGCAAAATTGAAAAGATTCTTCTTGTAAACAACCAGGTCACTTTTCTTTGCCAAGAACAAAAATCATACTACATTGAACAAATACAATCCTATGAACTTTAATCAGGGAATTTGACAGTTCACACCATATCAGAGCTCAATGACGCACCACCTCTCTCTGCATGCAACACACAAGGAAGACTGCTCATAACACCAAAACGATACATATTACTCCCCTGGAAAGTAGATTACTTTTTATAACATTGGTAGCTTACATGATTAATAGAAGATAATGCCTCTTGGAAAATACATACCTAGTATAGCTCTTTTTTTCTTAATCCATAGTTTTCATGTGCACATTTTTCCATCTATAAATGTATTAAAACAAACTTAATTAACTTTTACAGTGTGTGTAACACAAAATGCTGTCACCAAAAAGGAGAGGACTGCTCCCCAAAAATTTGTGCTAGGTGTATATGCTGCCACAGCTGTTGAAAGGAATCTTACTTTAAATGAGCGACCTAAGTCAGTAGAAGAGCTGAAAAGCATAATGCAAGAGAAGTTCAAGCCAAGACTGGACAGTGACTTCAGCCTCCAGTATGAGGATCCTGATTTGGATGGGCAGCTTAGCGTACTTGAGGAATTGCTGGAAAAGAGCATATTGAAAGTAATGAGATCAGAAAGTGATGATAATTTAACTGCAAGTTTTGATACAGACTTCCTTCCGCATGTACCTTTAATGCAGCATCAGAAGAATTGGCCAGATTCTTTTCCTGTGTGAACTTTTACTTTTGAAGTGGAACATGTACTTGAAGAAGGAAATCGAGTTTTTGTAAGCTCTGGACAGACACTGAAATTGACAAGGTCCCAAAAGCACAACATCCTTGAAAATATGGCTGAAACAATGCACAGCTTCAAACTATAACCATAAGAACAGGGAAGTGGTGAAGGCAGCTCAAGGTCTAATTACTGCACATTCATGCCTCAGAGAGTGATGGTATGTTTAAAGTTTAAGCAGGAGCCACAAATGATTCCACCCATGTAATCAGTCGATCTTGGCTTTCAATAGACGCATGTGTCTTTTCTGCTTGGTGTGAATGAAAACCTGCACCCACACCGGCCCAAAGTGTAGCTATTTGTGTAGCCATTTCTGTTGATTCATCTTGTCTCCTGTTTTGGGTTAGCCAGGGAGTGAGGGAAGATGGTGTATTTTTGTTTTCTTTTCTTGTAGTTTAGTTAGATTTCTTTGGTGAAGTTAGCGGTAATTTTTGTTTATTATTTTGGCCAGGCCAGATTCTGAAGATTAAGACCACTGTGTATAAAAAGTGCTCCGTTTGGAGAATAAAACAACCCAAACGCAATCTTGGTCTCACCAACCCCTTCTTTCTTTCTTTCTTTCTTTCTTTCTTTCTTTCTTTCTTTCTTTCTTTCTTTCTTTCTTTCTTTTGTATGTTGTGGCACGACCTAGGGTTTGTAACAGAATATCCAAAGAAACTCTTCCACATATTCACCTTTATCCAGAAAATACTGATGTGTCTGGGTGATAATAAACCACTGAAACCATACCTACTGAGCTTGAAAAAATATTTGTTGAAAGACTGAATGCACATGTGCACAACGGTCAGTGCATTATTACAGATTCATTTTCTGTCAAACAGCATGTTCAGCCTGTTGTTGGAAAGATCTTTCACTTTCAGGTTCAGTTGTCATTTATGAGTGGGTTTTCAAGCACTGAATGATTGTTAGTACCTTCGAAAAAGCAATGTCAGAAAGCCATGCAATAGCCATGCTATAATATTATATAACAATAATGTTACTTATTGTTTGTTTTTCCTCCCTTTTTTCAGACTGGTGTTGAAGAGCATTTACTCTGATATATTTAATCGTATTTTATACAATAGTTTCATGCTCGGATACTCAAAGGCAGGATGTTTAACTGTATAAATATCTCAAACTGTAACAGTGGAGTCGGTCCATATTTTTTATTTTGATTTTCATATTTTACATTTACAATTTTTAATCCATTAATTATATTTTGTAGGTTTATACTAATATAACATATAATAAAATAAATAATATATAATAAAATCAATAAAAAAAATTAACTAAAATACATTTTTCAATTACAGTTTAATTTAAAACGTGTTCATTTTCTTATGTAATTGGTTATAACAAAAGTTTTGAGAACACTAAAATTATTCAGATTTACAGTGTACTAGCAGTCAGCTGACCCACCAGTCAGACACCAGTCAAAAACCAGTGACCCAGTTCCATTGGCAGCCATACATGTCTATGCAATAACACCTCCTCCACATGTTTGACAGATTATATGTTTTGGATCATGAGCCTTTCTTTTCTGTCTCCATACTGTTTTCTTCCCGTCATTCTGGTAGTTAATCTTGCATCAGAACTGGTCAGCCTTTATAAATAAATAAATAAATAAAATAAAATAAAATTGTTCACACTTTCTATGAAGCCCATGCTGATAATGAATTATAGTCCTATTTATAATTATTTATAAGCAATTATTACTGCTCTATAAACACATTTATTATGACACAAATGCCTATACTTCATTATAATTACAGTTATAGCTACATTTATATTATTGTTATAATTATAAGAAGTGGTAAGTGGTACACATGCTTTTTCAGTGCCCATGCTCAGAATGCATTATACAAAAATGTAAGTATTTTTTAGTCATTAATTAAAATTACTGTTACAATATTTTGGTGGTATGTAACATTAAAAAAAATAAATAAATAAACTTTGCAAAGGTTTGCATTAATATGATTTCTGTTTTTTTTTTCATTACTTTATTAAAACCACTATTGTTCAGTAGTTACATTTACAAATAAACAATTTTAAAGGCATTTATAATATAGAATAAGCTCATCTTCTTGATTTATTAACATTTGCACTACATCCTATGCTTTCACGTTACTTAAAGCCACCAATTATGAATTTATAATTGTTAGTAATTGTATTATAACTCAAAATAAGTATTTATAAGGCAGCACAAGACAACTTTTAACAACAATATAAAATAATTCACTTATTTGACATAGAAATGTATCTGTATTACTAATAAGTCATTATAACTATAATGTAATAACTTTATAAAAATGCTGGCTGCATTTTTATGAATACATTAATGGAACCATAAGTCTGAATAATTAATACTTATAAATTGGTGTTTAATGCATTATGAGCATGGACACTGAAAAAATGTATCACATAAGTAATTGTAACAATAATATAAATGTAGCTATAACTGTTTTGATAACAAAATATAGGTCTTTATAAATCATTATAAATGTGTTTATAGAGCAGTAATACTTGCTTATAAATAATTATAAACAGGGGTTTAATTCAATAACTGGCACCCTGTCCAGGGTGTACCCCGCCTTGTGCCCGATGCCTCCTGGGATAGGCTCCAGGTTCCCTGTGACCCTGAAAAGGAGTAAGCGGTTGGAGATGGATGGATGGATGGATGGTTTAATTCAATATAAGCAAGGGCTTCATAGAAAGTATTACCAAGTGTTGTTTTAGCAAAGTCTAATCTGGCGTTTTTATGCATCATGAGGTAAATCATCTGTATTTACATTCATGAAGGTGTGTCTTGATTGTAGACTTTGACAATGATATGCCTACCTCTTACAGAGTGTTCTTGACTTGGCTAGATGTTGGTAAGTGGTTTTGCTTCAACAAGGAAATAATTCCCCTTCACTTGCATTAACACCTCTTTGGACCACATATTGAGAGTTCCCATGAACAAATACTAAATGCAATTCAACACTTGGAATCAACTTCAGACCTTTCATTTCCTTTATTTGTCATGAAATAACGAGGAAACAGACCACATCTGGCCATGAAACTGCTTATCACTCAGTTATCCAATTATTTATTAGCCTGTGAAAAAGTAGGGACTCTAAAAAAAATGTCTT
This sequence comes from Noturus placidus, assembly GCA_022414735.1. Lineage (NCBI taxonomy): Eukaryota > Metazoa > Chordata > Actinopteri > Siluriformes > Ictaluridae > Noturus > Noturus placidus. Next base: position 35,962 of record JAFFST010048843.1, on the reverse strand, counting down.
TAATTCGTAAACAGCAATATTTTTGTTAAACCCCTTGAATTCAAACTGAAACTCTACACTTCAAATCCTCAAAGTAGCTAAACGGAACCCAATTAAACAAATGAGACATAAATAGTATACTTGGCCACTAATTTATTGAGGAAAATGATCCAAAATTACATATCTGTGAGTGGTAAAAGTATGTGAACCTGCTTTCAGTATCTGGCAAGCGTAACTGTAACTAAACATTTCTGCTAACTATTGATCAGACCTGCACATCAGCTTGGAGGACTTTTAGCCCATTCCTCAGTACAGAACAGCTTCAATTCTGGGGTTTGGTGGGTTTCCTCACATGAACTGCTTACTGTAGGTCCTTCAACAACATGTCTATTGGATTAAGGTCAGGATTTTAACAATGAATTTGGAAAATATTAACCTTATTCTTCTTTAACCATTCTTTGGTAGAATGGCTTGTGTGCTTGGGGCTCTTGTTTTGATTCATGACCCACTTTCTCTTGAGATTCAGTTTATGGACAGATGTCCTGATATTTTTCTTTAAAATTTGCTGGAGTAATTCAGAATTCATTGATCCATAAATAGTGGCAAGCCATCTTGGCCCAGATTCAGCAAAACAGGCCCAAACCATGATAGTACCACCAAAATGTTTCACAGATGGGATAAAGTTCTTGCGCTGGAATGCAATGTTTTCCTTTCTCCAAACATAACACTTCTCATTTAATCCAAAATGTTAATTTTTGGTCTCACCCATCCACAAAACATTGTTCTATTAACGTTCTGCCTTGTCCACATGATCTATAGTAAACTGCAGATAGACAGCAATGTTCTTTTTGGAGAGGAGAGCAGTGGCTTTCTACTTGCAACCGTGCCATGCACACCATTGTTGCTCAATGTTCTTCTGATGGTGGACTCAAACATTAGCTAATGTGAGAAAGGATTTTAGTTGATTAGAAGTTACTTTACCCTGTCTCCTTTGTGACCTCACAGACTATTACACATATTTCTCTTAGAGTGATCTTTCTTGGTTGACCACTCCTGGAGAGAATAACAATGGTCTTGAATTTCCTCCATTTATACAAAATCTGTCTGACTTTGGATTGGTATAGTTACAACTCTTTAGAGATGAGTTTCTAACCTTTTCCAGCCTGGTGACCATTACTAACATTTTTTCTTCAGAGGTCCTCAGAAATCACCTTTGTTCATGCCATGATACATGACCACAAACATTTGTTGTGAAGATCAGATTTTGATACATCCCTGTTCAACAGAGGTCTGTCGCATTAACATATTAATTTAATGTGATTAATTATGGAAAGAATAATGCGTTGAAATGATTAGCACATTTAATGCACCGCACCTCAGTTGCTAAGTGCTGAGTATGATGCAAGGCGAGGACCATACACTTCTTGGCCCTCTTAAGGGAAATTTTACATTCAAAACTCATCCAGATGGAGGCACTGATAAGACCAAAGTCTTTTGCACTATCTGCAATAAGGAATTTGCATACCATTGAAGCAATTCTAGCTTCAAATACCACTTTATCTCAAAGCCTGTTTTAGTGAGCACAACCCTGGCTAGAAAAAAATAGTTTTCTCAAGATCATGGCTTAATTTTTCTGTGCACTCGGCATAACATGTTTCTACTGTTCTGGAATAAGCAAAAGCTTACCTCAATCCTGCAGCATCATGGATGAGCAAATTTGTTTTTACTTTGATAAGGGACTGACTCAAGCTGAAATAGCAAAATATCTGTGACAACTTCCATATTAGTGTTTGACACTTGAGAAGGGAACATCTTTCTCTCTTAATACACAGATAAAGTCGATCTCTACAAAAAGCAATTACTACATTCATGTTGATGATGGTGAAGACGCCAATGTGCATGCAACACCAGTACCATTCACAAGGCGCAAGATTTTCTCACGATAAAATTATGTGGGAAAACAACTTTTTATGTTGAGATCACGAGAAAATTAAGTCGTGATCATGGGAAAAAAACCCTTTTGTTATGTCAAAATCAGGAGAAAATAACCATTTTGTTATTTTAAGATCACAAGAATTATCTGAAGATCATGAGAAAATTAAGGTGAGATCACAAGAAAACAACTTATGTCGAGATCATGAGAAAATTGTGTTATGATCAGGATAAAACAAGAAAGAAAAAATAATGCATGGCTGCATAGTGCTTCCATAGATTGCTGTGGACTGTAGGCCTGTTAATATGGTGGAAGGGGTGTTATGGAATACAACGTAAATGCTTACATGTAATACATTCTATGTTGAATCAAATAAAATAATATTTTTCTTTCTAAAGCTACTTTTTGACATTTATGTTCAATGCTTTTCTAATCGAAAACAATAATGACTTTAAATTATATTTTGGGGGTAATTGATTTCTTCTATGATATTCTCATATTTCCACAGACCTCTGGGACCCAGGCATATCAAAACCCAGTGACGTTTGTGAACTACCATCCTCTGGGCAGTCAAAAACACTGTATTGAGATTCAGCTTTATTTTGCATACCCCTCCCTTCTTACTACCCCAAAACCTTTATACACAGCACACTACCTACACTCTTATGCACACTGTCCAGCCCAATACTGCTCTTCCTGCTCAAAAAAGCAATCCGTGTAAAATAACTCAAGACCCTTATTCATCAGGCCTCTCAGAGTGGGAAATCAAACAAACGCTCTCAAAAATTCTGACTGTATCTAGACAATGGTATGGTAAATTCCAATAACTATCACGGGACTCCTACACATACAATTAAATGCAATCTGGGAAAATGCATCAGTGCAGCAGTAATGATTTGGGACTGTTAGGTTACATTTAGGGGATGCAGCAGTGGCTCAGTTGGTAGAGTGGGATGTCCACTAATCGTAGGGTTGGAGGTTCGATTCCTAGCCCGCATGACTCCACATGCCGAAGTGTCCTTTGGTAAGACACTGAACCCCAAGTTGCTCCCGATGGTAAGTTAGCGCCTTCCATGGCAACAGTGGTGTGTGAGTGTGTGAATGGGTGAATGAGACACAGTGTAAAACGCTTTGGATAAAAGTGCTATATAAGTGCACCATTTCCTGTAAATAACTTTTATGAAACAACAAATAGAGGAAAATCACGTCACGTTTTTATTAACATGAAATCATAGTAACACAATTCATCAATATAGATAGCCCATAGGTGCAGGTAACCAGCAAACATAATAACCACTCACCTATGACATGATGCTGTTGTAAATTCAATGAACAATGTAGAGTCTGCTCTTCTCTAAAAAAAAAAAACAAAACAAAACTGGTTTTACAACTGAGAATGTATGCAGTTCTGAAACAGAAGGTTATGTACAGTCCCCTCCAAAACTCTTGGAATGAGAAAGCCATTTCATTTGTTTTCGCGTTAGACTGGAGACATTTGGGTTTGAAGTCACAAGATAAATATGAGAAGAGAGTTTATATTTAATTTGGTGTATACCAAATGCCATTGCCATTCCAATAGTTTCAGAGGGGACTGTATGTAACTGATTATACAACAGTGTTCTGTAGTCTACTCATGTGTGTGCAGCCTATAAAAGTGGTAACACTTTACAGTACTGCTCAACAACGAATAGGTATCAATCCTGGAACTTAGCAGGACTTAATAAATAGTTCTTCATTAATACTTATCTTATTCCTGTTAATGACTAAGAAGTACTAATTAATTACTCATGTTTGTAGGAGTTAAATTTTAACAAATCAGTAATTACTGAGTCTGCAGAAGTACAATCTAACTATGGTTATTTTATAATAACTACTAATTAATTACTGATAACATTGCCATTTAATTCCCACTAGCTAAACTTTTCCTTTCTTCTGGAAATCTACTACCTCATTTACCTTATCCTATTCCAATACCTCAGTGTTGTTATTCCAATACCTCAAAATGTAAATGTCTATACAAATTAATACACAGCAAAATCCCCAGTGTTGATTTAACACCCAGAGTGTTGAATGCACATACAATAGTGTTTAAGTCCATTGGACAGAAATTAACATTCTTGGTGTTAAATCAACACTGGGGATTTTACTGTGTGCAGTGTTGTTTGACAATAAGGTGAAGTAAAAAAGGCTGGTATAATGATAGAAAGTCGGAAAGAGGTGAAAAAAAAATAATTTAAAAGCTGCAGGAGCTGCTGTGACCAGCTGCCGCTTGCATCAGCACCTATATTTTTGTGGAAGTGTATCATGGCATGAAAAAAAATGAGATTATTGAGGACCTCAGAAAAAGTGTTCTTGAAGCTCATGGGGTGTGAAAAGCCAAACCATCGCTTAAGAGTTTGGACTACAACAATCCACAGTTAGACAGTTTGTATACAAATGGAGGAAATTCAAGACCACTGTTACCTTCCCCCGGAGTGGTCAACCTACAAATATCACTCCAAGAACAATATGTGTAATAGTCTGTGAGATCACAAAGGAGACAGGGTAAATTAATATCTAAGCAATTAAAATCCTCTCTCACATTAGCTAATGTTAATGTTTATGGGTCCACCATCTGGAGAACACTGAATAACAATGATGTGTTAAGCCAAGCTGCAAGAAGAAAGCCTCTGCTCTCCAAAAAGAACATTGCTTCCTGTCTACAGTTTGCTAAAGGTCACGTGGACAAGCCAGAATGCTATTGGAACAGTATTTTGTAGACTGATGAGACCAAAATAGAGTTTTTTTGATTAAATAAGAAGGGTTATGATTGGAGAAAGGAAAACACTGCATTCTAGCATAAGAACCTTATTCTATCTGTGATACCTGGTGGTGGAAGTATTATCGCTTGTGCCAGCAAATTCTAAAGGGAAATGTCAGGATATCTGTCCAGAATTGAATCTCAATAGAGTGTGGGTCATGCAGCATGACAACAGAAGTCATTCTACCAAAGAATGGTTAAAGAAGATTAAAGTTGTTTTGGAATGGCCAAGTCAAAGTGCTTAAACTTAATCCAATAGAACTGCTGTGGAATGCTTGGCACAGGCAGTTCATGTGAGGAAATCCACAAACATCCCAGATCTGTTCTGTACTGGACTTATCAACAGTTACCAGAAACTAGAAACCTACCAGAAACCTAGTTGTGCAAAGCAAATACTAAAAGTAAAGGTTCACATATTTTTGCCACTCACAGAAATATTGGATCATTATCGTCAATAAATAAATGATCAAGTATAATATTTGACTCATTTGTTTAATTTGGTTCTCTTTATCTACTTTTAGGACTGAAAAATGTTGTGTTTAGGTCATGTTTATGCCGAAATATAGAAATTTCTAGAACCGTTGTATATCTCTCCTCAGAGGAACACAGGGTCTGTGTGTTGTTTTCACTTCACCAGTGTAGATCTAAAGAAAGAAATGCACAACAATAGCCTACACAAGTAGAAGGCTGCAATGTAAATTTACATGTATGATAGGCAGAAATCATTCACTGTTAGCATACTTAGAAAACTGTTGCGAATAATTTAAATGACAAAACACAAAACACTAATAGTTAGTAATTAATTACCATATGTAGTACTGTTCCACATCATCAATGTCACATCTCAAGGTTGGAAGCAATCACAGATTTTCAAAAGTTTTAATAAACAACCCAACAACAAAACAAAGACACTAAGACAACTTGGCAAAATACTGTGGCAAAAACTAAACATAAACTAACAAGATCAAAACATGGTAACACGGAACCCAGTAGTCTAAGACAAACATTAAACAGAGAAGCAGTGCAAACAATGGCTATATATAAGTGTGCTAGTTAAGAGAAGTGTGATTCAGGTGCAGGTGGTCATGTGACATGTTGTAGTACAGTGCAGTGGCTGATGGGAACTGAAGTTCGGAGTTACCTCTTTGATATTTGACAATCATTAACTACTGAACAAAAATACAGTATCACTTCAGTCATTAATAAGTAATATCGCTTTATTGTGAATCAATATATTTAAAATGCAAGCAAACACCATTGCTAAGTAAGTCATAAAACCTGGAACTGTTATAATGGTACAAAGCAGGGTTGTCAAAGTAAAATGGATTAAACATGTTTTTTAAGCAGACTCTCTAATTTCCTCTTTTCTAATGTTTTTTCACTACACATGGTTTTCAAGACAATGTAGAAGCTACGTATGTAGCCACTGAGATTTCATTTGAGATTCAACCACAGAAAAAGAGTGACACTAATAAAAGACTAATCAAAATCATGAAGTTCATATGTAATACTAGTTTTTGGACATATAAGTTGTATTAGAATTTCATTATAAAATGTGTATATTAATAAATATACTGTACATCCAAAACTCTTACTACTTCTATATTGTTATAAATTTTAATCAGGTGCTTAATAAAACATAGATTCTTTTCTGTAGTTGAATCTGAAATGACATTTCATTGGCTATATAGATTTGTGTTTAAACAATAAATTGAAACTCATCAATAATAACAAAAGTATCCTACAGATATAGAAACTATGCTGGCACATTGTGCCATCAACACCTTCCAAAATCTTACATTTACATTTATATTTATTCACTTAGCAGACGCTTTTATCCAAAGCGACTTACACATGAGAGACACAAGCAAAGCGATATCAAGCAGAGAACAATACAAGTAATGCTACTATACAAGATCCATTAATTGAGTTCTGGAAGAATCTTAATTTACTCTTTAATTTATTCAAAAACTCTCCAGCCATGTAGAATATTTACTTTCTTGAATTATTTTTTTCTGTGCCCCCCCTGCCCCTCAAGTGTATTTCCATGGTAATAAATAACGGATTGATCAATTCCAGTAACTAAAACTAGGCAATATTGGAAAAGGAAAAGTGCTGTACTACTAAATATCAGACTGACAAATTGTCAGCCTATGATTACCTGCAGCATTGTGTCTACTGATATTCAGTACAACAGCACATCTACAAGTGTGATATTGCTTTCACTGTAAATGTCTATATGACTTCCAGTTTATGTGACCATGATGTGAGCAGAGCCTAAGGAAAGATAATATACTTTGCAACCCATACAATAAGAGCATAGTTGTGCCTCCTTTTGACTAGTGACACCAAACGAGCCTAGTTAGAAAAGTTTTATATTTTATAGGTCTGTAAGTCCTACAAACAGTGACAACTCCCAAAGCATGTTTTATGATAAAGCCAACATTTTTGATCATTCACACAAGCTAAAAGTACTGAACGAACTATGAGTTTCAGTTTGTAGTTTATTTCTGTAGGCTTAATAGGTTTTGAAAGTAACGTGAAAGTAAAGTAATTAGTAATCTGATTACTTTTTACATGCTCTAATCAGATTACAATTTTAAAGTAAAAATAATAGAAATCTGTAATGGATTACTTTTTATGAGTAACATACACAATGCTGGCTTTTAACAATGGGAGTAGTTATATCATACACTTTCTGTCAAACTGTCAATCAAAGTAGTGTGTGCTGATTTTGTGTAACTGTGTGAGGGATTTCGATTTGTGTAACTACATTGTTAGGAAAAGCATGATGTTTGAATGTGTACATATATGAGCAGGCTATTTGTTTGTGAAATAAATTAAAACAAAGGTTGATTATGCTTTTTTGGGAGACTGGTTTGAATCTGAATAAACATTTAGGAGGTAAAACGATTTTTAAAAAAAATCTATTTAAAAGGATATTGCAGATATTACATGTCTTTAAAACATAATCCTTTAGTAGGTAAAAATTATTAAAAGAGCTGTTTAAAAGAATCTGTATAACATGTCTTCCAAAAACATAACCCTTAGGAGATAAAACATTTAAATGTTTAAAAGTATTACATGACTTCTATACATAATCTTTAGGAGATAAAAACGTTTAAAAGAGCTGTTTAAAAGAATTGTGCATATTACATGACTTCTAAACATAACCCTTAGGAGGGAAAATGTTAAAGTGTTTGCTAAAAGAATCACCTGTATTGTTTAAACTAGAAGACAAGTTCTTGCGAGATGTCTTCCAATCGCTGGATAAAGCAGTAATGATATTAAAAACTGATTCATCTCACTCTTTCTATACACTCCGCCCATTAACACGTGTTTCACCGGCAGACAGTTTCTGTAGATGACATAAATTTATGACTCTAGCAGACGGTTCTGTAGGCTCTGCATCTAATTTATGACTCTTTGTGTTTCTCCAGAGTTAACTTGTGCTCCAAGAAAAAAACAACAACAAGGTATTAGTTTGTCAAAAATTCTTCATGAGCTTGATGTTGTAAAGGCACTGATGTTTAGCTCTGAGCAGTGCATTACCAACTGCAGAGAATCACCCGAGTCAGATTAGACACTCGTGTCTGTTCAACCTGATGCGTATTTCTTTGACAAATACTTTGAGGAACTATCACGTAATCTGGTAAAACCCGGATTTAAACATTTCATCGCTCAATCATTGAGTCTGTGTGGTTTGAGGATTTAACCCCACAGGATTCAGGGGTCAGTGGACGCTGTTCTGCATGAGCTGCGTGATGAAGTGTACATTGTGGAAAGGCTTCATGAGCTCAGAGAGAAATTTATGGATGTCGGCAGCAAGCAGCTTGTTGATGATGCCGTGTACAGTTAGTAGGGGATCGCACCAGTCTTTTGAGACTGGAAACGTATGTAGAGCTACAGGATTAGCAAAGAGTCTGCTTAAGTGCCGTATTAGGTGCGAGAATGTCCAGCATAATGTACAAGTGTCTTACGGACTGTGCTGATGTACCTGTTGCTTTAAACAGATGTGATGTTGAGCCAAGACATTTAACAAACCTCATGAATCAGATGTATCTTGTGAGAGGTACGGTGTGCGATTGGTCTGTTTTGTTGCATATTTATATTAATGCATGAGATCCAATTTGGGCTTCTATCACAAAAATACTAGATCTTGTGACTGAATGTGACAGACATGTTAGAATTGTAAATATTTTATGTATGTGTACATATGGGCTTGATTTACAGTGGGGGAAAAAGTATTTGATCCCCTGCTGATTTTGTATGTTTGCCCACTAACAAAGAAATGATCAGTCTATAATTTCAATGGTAGGTTTTTTGGAACAGTGAGAAACAGAACAAAAAAAAATCCAAAAAAAGCATGTCAAAAATGTTAAAAATTGATTTGCATTTTAATGAGGGAAATATGTATTTGACCCCTCTGCAAAACATGACTTAGTACTTGGTAATGACTTAGTAATTACTTGATATTTTCAATGCCCTGGCTGAGGGATAGAGGTTCTCACCCAAGATTTGACGATACATGGCCCCGTCCATCGTCCCTTTGATGTGGTGAAGTTGTCCTGCCCCCTTTGCAGAAAAACACACCCCCTGGTCTCATCTGACCAGAACACTTTCACCCAGTTGTCCTCTGAATCATTCAGAGGTTCTTTGGCAAATTTCAGATGGGCATGTATGTACTATATTGAGCAGGAGCGCTGCAGGATTTCAGTCATTCATGGCATAGTGTGTTACCCATTGTTTTCTTGGTGACTATGGTCCCAGATGCCTTGAGATCATTGACAAGATCCTCCTGTGTAGTTCTGGGCTGATTCCTCACTGTTCTCATGATCATTGCAACTCCACGAGGTGAGATCTTGCATGGAGCCCCTCGCCAAGGGAGATTGACAGTTCTTTTGTGTTTCCTCCATTTGCAAATAATCGCACCAACTGTTGTCACCTTCTCACCAAGGTGCTTGGCAATGGTCTTGTAGCCCATTCCAGACTTATGTAGGTCTACAATCTTGTCCCTGACATCCTTGGAGAGCTTTTTGGTTTTGGCTATGGTGGAGAGTTTGGAATCTGATTGATTGATTGCTTCTGTTGACAGGTGTCTTTTATACAGGTAACAAACTGAGATTTTTTGGTGCCCCAGGTTTTGCCCCATGATTTTGGTTTTGATTATGTTCGCTATTTAAACCCCTTGGTTACTTGGTTAAAGGTTAGATAGGTGATGTAGTGTGTATTATGTGTATCGTGTGTAATAATAATAAACTTTATTTTATAGAGCATCTTTAAAAACAGCTTCTCAAAGTGCTGTACATAAAATCATAGTACACAGAAAAAATACAACAGTAAAAGTTAATAAGAACTAAAACAATAATATTAATAATAAAAATAAGTTTAAAACAATTATAAAAAAAACATCAGCAGTCGAATGCAAGTTTAAAAAAGTGTGTCTTGAGAAGACTTTTCAAAATGCCAAGAGTCTGTGCTTCCCTGAGTTCAGGAGGAAGAGAGTTCCAAAGTAAAGGTGCATAAACAAAGAAAGCCCTGTCACCGATAGATTTCAGGTGCGTTTGTGGAACAGTTAACATATTACGCTGTGAGGAGCGTAGTCTGCGATTTGGGGTGTAAGGGAGTAATAAGCCAGATAAGTATTGCGGAGCCTAGCCATGTACCTTTACATTTACATTTATTCATTTAGCACAGGGGTGGCCAACTAGTCAGAGACTAAGAGCCACTTTTTTTCTGTGTTACTGCAAAGAGCCACATCATACACATGGGTACACATGAACATCATCTTTTAATCATGTATGCACGCATACACAGACCTCTGCTCAGCCAGATCTAATGAAAATAACCACACCAACATGATAATATCAGTAATTTTCAACAGTTAACATTGTGTGCACTGTCTCACACACACACAAACTCTCAGTTCAAGCAAGTCCACAAACAATAACAGAATAATTTTCAATAACATCTTTCTCTTACTATGCTGCTTAGTGAGACTTCTGGCATTCCTTATCTTGAACAATCCTCTTCAAATCTGGCTTGTATTCTGTTGTTGCCACTCTAAGCAAGTCTTTCAAATGAGTGTCAGTCAGAACAGATCGATGCTTTGATTTCACATGTGT
>JAFFST010048843.1:0-23420 GCA_022414735.1 Noturus placidus | reverse complement strand
CATGTCATGTGACAGCTCCTGAAGAGCCGCATGAAACTAGTTAAAGAGCCGCATGAGGCTCGCGAGCCGCGGGTTGGCCAGGCCAGATTTAGCAGATGTTTTTATCCAAAGTGACTTACAAATGAGAGATATGAGCAAAGTGATATATCAAGCAGAGAACAATACAAGTAGTGCTACTATACAAGATCTATTAATTGAGTTCTAGAAGAAACAAAGTGTGCAGAGTAGAGGTGCAAGTGCATTTTTTTATTTATTTTTATGAGTTGGTTAGGTGTTCATGGACGAGATGGGTCTTTAGCTGTTTTTTGAAGATGGTGAGAGATTCTGCAGTCTGGATTGAGGTTGTAAATTCATTCCACCACTGAGGAACAGTTAGTGTGAAGGTTCTGGAAAGGGACCTTGCGCCACGCTGAGTAGGAACTACTGAACGTCTGTCGCTAATCAAACGCAGATTGCAGATTGTGGGAACATAAGCCTTCAGGGGGGAGTTGAGGTAGGATGGTGCTGTTCCAGACAAGGTCTTGTAGATGAGCATCAACGGCTTGAATTTGAAGCGGGCAGCTACAGGAAGCCAGTGGAGGGAGATGAAGAGGGGTGTGAAATGGGTTCTCTTGTAATACCTTGTATGTCAACATTATGATTTTGAAATAGACACGGAACCTGACCGGGAGCCAGTGTAAGGAATAATATGGTCACATTCCCTGGTTCCATCAGGATCCAGGTGGCAGAGTTCTGAACATAATGTAATTTGTTAATTGTGGTTTTAGAAACTCCAGATAAAATGGCAATACAGTAATCCAGCCATTTGACAACAAATTAATTGATCAGCTTTTCAGCAACAGATACATTTACTATCCGGAGTAGTCTGGCTATGTTTCTGAGGTGAAAGAAGGATGCCTTCACAGTGCTGTGAACAAAAAAATCAAAAGTGAGACTGGTATTGAAAATTACACCAAGGTTCCTCATCTTACTTTGGGCCTCTAGAACAGAGCCATCAACAAACAGGGATAGTGAAGCCACTTTGCGAATTTGATGACGGGAACCTACAAGCATAACCTCAGTTTTCCCGCTGTTCAGGCACAGAAAGTTATTGTTCATCCAAGCTATTATCTCAGAAATACAACCAGAAAGATAACAAGCATCAATATTTTTACCAGATTTAGAGTGAATGTAGATTTGGGTATGGTCAGTATAAAAATGATAATGGAGGCCAAGCGATCGCAGCAGATGCCCAAGTGGAGATAGATAAATATTATTGTGGGTATTGTGTGTATCGTGTGTAACTAAAGGTATCATATGTTTGCGTTTATGTTTGTATACTGTTGTATTTAAAATAAAAAGAATAAAAACACTGACAGAAACAGATGTATGAAGAAATAATTTTATTCAGAATCAGACTCTTGAGGAAAAGGGGGACTAGTAGATCTGTAACTGGGAGAACCAGGGCGGTAAGGAGAGAAGGGATGATAAAAAGGGGTATGGCCAAGGGATCCACCATAGTAAGGCGGGGTAGCCACATGGCAAGGGCTGACAGAAATAGAAAGAGAGATAGAACATGTCATGTCATTATTGTCATCAGCTTGATAGGCAGTAGAGCTGGATGAGAGCACAGGCAGAGGGTCGGTCTGTGTAGACCAAGGGTGTCCAATCTTATCCGGAAAGGGCCGGTATGGGTGCAGGTTTTCATACCAACCAAGCAGGAGCCACACCTGAGTCTCTTGAAAGCCAAGATCAACTGATTAAACAGGTGGAATCAGGTGTGGTTCCTGCTTGGTTGGAATGAAAACCAGCACCCACACCGGCCCTTTCCGGATATGATTGGACACCCCTGGTGTAGACACATCCATGCAAAGTTTAGCTGGGCTTAACCTATAACATAGAGGCGGATGTAAAGTGGATGTATCTGCTCAACACCTCAACCAACAGGTTCAAGTAAGCAAACAGATGGGTGAGCTGATAGCAAGTGTTAAGATAAAACCCTCCATAGAAGGGAATGCAAGTCCACGATAGGCTGAAAAGGGACAGAAAAGAAAAAAAACATATGAATATGAGCAGAGCAAAAAAGCCCTATGAGAATGGCAAAACAGCTGGAGAATTTACATTAGCGGGCAGTCAGAAATAGAACACCAACACACACACACACACACACATACACATGCGCTAAAGAAGATAGGAGAGAAGGGGCCCCTGTGTAAAAATATACCCCTCCTTAGGAAGGAATTTACTTACCCATAGTTGATCAGCAACAGAAGTCCAGAGTTCAAGTCCTCTCAAAATAAGTATGCAAAAAAAAAAAAAAAAAAAAAAAAAAAAAAAAAAAAAAAAAAAACGACTGCTCAGATCACTCCCAAAATGAGAAATGAAGAAAATTCGGAAGACAGGTTTTTTTAAAAAAAAACCAAAGTGAACCTGGAGTGAACCTAATAGTATCAGAAAAGAGCTAAAAAGGAAACATAATGGTATAGGGGTGTCACGATTCTCCCTGTTGGCCAGCTGTGGCACTGCACCATGGCTGGATCTGGCGCCCTCTGGTGGCCGAGCACTGGCAAGGACTATGTCTTTATCTGCAGTGTGCCGGCGGACTCCATTTCCCAGCAGCCACTGCAGGTCACATGGGTTCACTCGGTCATGCGCCGTCCGGCACCTGTTTCCTATTTTAGTTAATGAGCACTGAAGGGGTATATATAGTGCTAGTAGAGCACATTCCTTTTGTCTTTCGTTGTGTGTGTGAGTAGATTTAGACGCCTGTCACAGTGCGTAGGTAATCAGCCAGAGACGTTGACTTTATTCCTCGTTTATGTGCCTGAGAAGCAGGTTTTGTTTTCATGTTTACTAGCTGAAGTATTTTTTGTTCCTAGCCCTTTTTCTGAGTTCCGTGCTGGCATTTGTGTTATTTTGTGTTGATCTAAGGTTTCATTTAATAAATCAGCGTAAAGCCAGTCTGCGCCTGTTTCCGCCTCATTGTACCCTACATGACAAGGGGAAGCATAGCTAAGTGGACATAATGGTATGAGAGGAGTCCCAAAATAGGATATAATGGTATGCGAAATAGCCTTAGAGGGAAATATAATGGTATGTGAAATGCCCATATCTGTGACATAATGGTAAAGCAGGAATAGATTAAGGGTGGGGTGAAAGAGAACTGACTGTATAAAATCACTCAGAACTGACTGTATAAAGTATAAAATTACTGACTGTATAGATCACTCTTGAGGCGCCTCAACTGTGTGGATCTCAAGTGGTGTTTGGACAAATAAACTGGACCTACTTCTTCTCACTCACTGGTCTCATGTGTTACTGCTCTTGGGATTTTGCTGCATGTAAGTATTTAATGATCATTGAAAATTTGTATTGTTGTCACGTAATACGCGGCAATTTTGTCTCCATTTAGGCGACCACGAAGGGACTGAGCTAAGACCCAAAGGTCTGAGATCCCATAACTGGGACTCCACGCTCTAAAAACAACAAGGCAAGGCCATATAGGAAAAAGGCAGAGCAGAGCTGCCTTGTTGCTATGAGCAGGGAACCCCAGGGTGGGAAGGAAGACAAGGATGGTTTCCAGAAAGAGCCCAGTACAATGATTGGATGAACCAAATGTGAAATTGTAGAAAGTAACAGACAAGAAGTGAGTGAGAAATGGTAAGAAAAATTGTGGGGAAAAATACAGTTATAACATTGTTTAAGTGTTGGATATATTGTGTTTTTATGTAAAGAGTGAGTGAACGTCCTGCTATACCACTGATGAAAGGTTTGCATAGAAGGCAGGTGGAATAGAGGCCTCAAACCCCAGATACCGCTGGTGAAAGTATCCAGGGCTGCTTTGGTGGGGACACCCGTAATACAGCTGGTGAAAGCATCCAGGTCTGCTTAGAGAAGTATAAAAAATCCTGGGGCCCAGGTCCGGGTAAAACGCAGTAAGCAGGGTAAGAACCCAAAAGTGCAAGAAGCGTACCCGGTGAGTGTGTGATTTTTGCATTTGCTTTGCTACTTTGGAAACGAGGATTAATACAGTGGTGCTAAGGGATATAAGACATAACAAAAAGTGTTAAGATGTTGTGTGTAATCAATTGTGTGTATATAAAAATCTTGTGAGTAACAGAATAAAAGGCCAGGTCGAGGAGGCGTTGGAAGGGGAAACAAGACACCATGGGGATAAAGGTGGAAAGGTATCAAGGTCGCAGGAAAAATAAATTAATAAAAAATAAGGGAAACCAGGACGAGGTAAGGAGGGCACCAGGTTGGGAAAAGAACCACTGCACCAAAAAAGAAAGGAGGGAATACATGGGGATATGCAAACTCTTATAGTATTCAGATCAAATGGTGGGTAAAAACCCCATAGAAATCATAATAAAATAACAAAGTACATTAGAAAGATATTAGACATGTTATGGTTGAAAAGTACTTATTATAAACACAAGGATCACAGACAGACTGACATCAAGCATGAACATCATATGAGACTGGATTTTGTCCCATATGTCTGTACTCTCTTTTTGGGACTTCTCTCTTTCGTGACAGAATAGGCCATTTTAGGAATAAGGCTTGCAGACACCCGTTATCTCAAAGCTCTGTCTGAGTGATCTGTGCATTGAGTGGAGCCCCGAGTTGGGACGGCAGCCTAAGTTGGTCTCAAAAAGGACCTTGAGTGGATGAGGAAAAAGGTAAGAGACATGTAAACTAATTTTGTAACTGTATATAAGGTTTATGTATTTAAGGTGCATGTGTTAAGTATGGAAAAATCCTGCAACACCGCTGGCTAAGTGAAGTGTAATGAGCCAGCACCATGAATAGAGGCAGGTAGAAGTGAGGCCTCAAAACCCCAGATACCGGCCACGGGAGGTGGCGGCTGCATTTGGTGGGGCCCCTAATACCGCTGGAAGGAATATTCCAGGGCTCCGGATAGAGAGGGGTAGAAAATCCTGGGCCCAGGTTTAGAGGTGTTTAAGTGCGAGTGTAAAGTGTTCTGGAAAGGAAAAAGTGTGTGTGCGTTGCTTGGGGGAAAACAAAAAAGCCTGTGTGTGTGACCTTGAGAGATACGACACTGTGGGAGATATTTAATTATTTTATTTAAGCATGAGGATTGGTTTAGTTTGTGTTGTTTCTATTTTTCGTGCATTATGTGCTTAGTATACAGGGTATTAAAAGAAGTTTTTAATTGAAAAGGCATTTGATGTAAAGGGAATAGTGATTTCTCTAACTCAGCAAAGTTTGTGGTTGAATGTAAATCTAAATACAAAACTGTGTTGTGACAACTTGTGTGCACTTCTGGTCAGAAGTATGTGCGCTATAGCTCTAAACCATTCTTTTTATTTTAATTTGAATTTCGTTGGTTTGAAACAGAGGGAAAAAAGTTCTGAATTCCATGATAATGTTCTAAAACACAGAAACACAGAGTGCAAAGGACGAGCAGAAGGAGAGGGCGCATACGAGATTTTTTTTTCCTTTCTACAATCCTTTATTCATCAAAATTCACACTACAGAGTAAAGTCAAGATGTTTCAGTATATGAATAAATAGTTAAACATATTTCTGTAAAAGTTACCATTATTAACTTACCACCAAAGATCTGAAAGGTGGATCAGATCCAGGGTTGCTTCTCTCTGTGCCTGACTCTGTACAGGGAAACAAAGACATGAGCAATGTGTCCTTATCAGGCTAAGCCAAAACATTCCCCCTGTTGAGTTAAACAATCGTTTTTAGAGAGGGTTCACAGCCTATAGTCCAGCAGTGTAGTGAGTGCGATTTGCTTGGAATCGTTTAAGTTTTGAATAGATTGAGCTACATAAAACACTCAATACACATAGGTAATAATGTCTGTTTCATATTATTTAAGGTTTAATGCTAAACATAATTCAAAATTATGTACGATTAAAAGATTTGGTGTAATCACCTTAAACTGAACAATTTAAGTGATATAAGTGCACACATATTAAATCATAGGTCAAGATATTGGTAAAGTTGGCTGAATTATAAAAGGCATTATTCATACTGAATGAGGAGCCGTTTGGAAGCTTATTATTCGGCTGACTCAATTGACCTGACTCACAAAAAGAGCTGGAATAACTATAACTATTTGTCAATTTTTGATTCCTATTCGGTTAAGTGTCTATAAATCTTTACGTGCCCTGACATTTTCAGGACAACTGGTTACTCTCTTCTTGATCAAGATGAACTTAAAGCAAAAAATAAATAATTAAATTAGTAAATAAATACATAAATAATAATAAGGTAACTCCTGTTTTATTAAGTCAGGTAGTGTAGTAAGTTATTTTGGCTAAGGTAGTAGTGTTTCACCAAGATTAATAATTAGTTGCATATTTCTATTAAACCTTGCCTATTTCCAATGATGAATAAATAGTAAGATTTGATGATAATATTTGTCTGCACTTATTTTAAAACTTTCTGTAACATATTTTCTCATTGTAACGGTGTAGTTTGAGTGATCTGAACCATAGATTGGTGAATAGAATAAAGCAGTTGGGTAAATATATAAATATATTATATACGGTGTGCTTTGTAACTACTGCACAATCTGTGAGTAGATTGAAGATCTTTCTGTGTGTGTGCTGTGAAATGGTGGTGTGTGTAATCTGGGAAGTGTGGTCCATGGCAGTCAGCCATGTTTGTAGGCTGCAGAGCAGGATGGTAAATGTAGTTTGTAACGCAATCTTAATATGATTAAATACAGTTTAACTGAAATGGGTACATTTATAAAGGGAATTGTATGCTTCTCACAACTGGTGCTCAGCAAAAGAAATAAAGTGGTGTTAAAGTGAAACAAAACTCATGGATGATAAATTCCATCCAAGTTAAAGACATATACACATTACTCCTAATTAGATATACAGTATGTAGAATAAAGGGAACAACATTAAATGTGTCATGTATGAAGGGTCTGAGTGATTCTGTGAGTGTCTACTATTTAAGATAAACAATATTGTTGTCACGCTGGGTTGAATGAAGCGGAAACAGGCGCAGACTGGCTTTACGCTGATTTATTGGATGAGTTCTCAGATCAACACAAATAAAGCAAATACCAACACTATACTCTGAAAAAAGGACTAGGAACAAAAATACTTCAGCTAATAAACATGAAAACAAAACCTGCTTCTCAGGCACATAAACAAGGAACAAAGCCTACTTCTCAGGCTGATTACCTAAACACTGTGACAGGAGTCTAAATACACTCGCACACAACGAAAGACAACCATGACATGCTTAACCGGCTCTATATATACTCCCTCAGTGCTCATTAACTAAAATAAGAAACAGGTGCCGGAGTCCATATGTCCCAGAGTGAATCCATGTGACCTGCAGTGCCCGATGGGAAATGGAGACCACCGCCACACTGGGGTAAAGACACACAAAGTCCCTGCCAGCGCTCGGCCACCAGAGGGCGCCAGATCCATCCAAGGTGCAGTGCCACAGCTGGCCAACAGGGGGAATCGTGACAGATGTATTCTCAACAGGTTATTTTGAATAAAAATTAGTGGGATAAACAAGACGAGAGAACTGTTTAGATCTCGAAATCATTAACAGTATTTTTTTCTGCATTATACTTCAATAATTTTGAAATGATTTGATAGATCAACATTATTTAATCTAAGGAAAGTGCAGAGAAGTGAAGTAGTTAAGTTTATCGAGAGATTACGTGATCTTAATTAAGACTTTCAAAACGACTGTGGTGGTGCTATGGTTTTATGAAACTTTAATCACTAGAAAATACTTTTTGCAAACTGATAACATGTGAATGGGTCACTGAGAAGGTTTTCAAAAAATTTTGATGGGACATAGAGCTTTTGAGATTGGAAAGACATAAAAACATAATTTTAAAGGACAACAAAAAGCTGATTTACAAATGATTGGGATAACACTAATGGAAGATTAAAGACGATAAATTAAAGTTAATTTCAAAAATACAGATTCCACACAATCGGGGCCTTGTGATTTGTTTACACCAAGCAATTTGAGTGCTCTGTAAACATCAGAAGAAAAAACTGAACTCCTCATTTTCGATGGCTTTCTGCATTATTAAAATTAGGCTACGGTTCAATTTACCTTGATCTGATGCATAAATTGAACATTTAATGATGGGTCTTGAAGTTGTGTGTTCCCAGTTGTCTGGCTCCATTTCCAAAATTGGACAGTGATGGTGGCATCCTTAATCCTGAGCTTGCTAACATACCTGGCACATTATGGTCCATATAAAGTCGAATTACGGCAAGTAACATGTACACTGTATTAGTCCTGTAAATAATATCCTCCATCCTCACAAAAGGATGAAGGGACATGCCCGATTACTCTAGCATAAACTACAGCATTAATTACAGCAAGCTGTGATGACAACTGTGATAGGTTCTGCAATACAACTCACCCAGTATTTTTAACTTGGGACGAGGATGGCGTTTACACAGAAATTTGCAAAAGCAATGAATTAGTCACCCCAGTAAATCCATTAGAGATGTCACTACTGTAGTCTATTCCATTCTATATGATAGTTATTATTTTTTTGTTTGAACTGTGCTCAGCTCTTTTCCCAGTGTTCCTGCATGCGAAAGCTCGAGGCCGCTATTCCCCTTAACATTCCAACATTAGAAGTATCTGGGTGCGTTTCTTTCAGGGGCTGTGGACCCACCTGTGGTTTGCTCCTCTGGGGTCAGAACATGCTCCCAAGGCCGACAGGAAGACAGGGGTCATCCTCCGCCCCTTAAACCAAAGCGAACACTAAGCTTCCTGGACATTATCAAGTATGGTCTGCAGTGAACCACTGTATGCTCTTTTCATACAAAATCCTGAGAGCTGGGTGTTCTGTGGAAGAGCCTGACATTGAATGGACTGATGGTCTGCACCTGTACTATGGCTGGTAAACTACAACAAACACTTTCTTTGATATGTGACAAAAAGAGAGGGGGCACCACTGGGGGGTCCCGGCTCAGGAGTATGGGGCGCTCACAGGTCTTTAAGTTGTTTATCAAAAACATTGAATTTGGTGGCACAAGGATTGCCAGTACATGGCGTGCCATGGCTGAAACTGCTCTCTAATGAGGATCACAGGAAAAAATGCTCTCTTACTCAATGATCTTACACTCACCACACCAGGTCACTTCTATTTTGAATTATATCTACATGCAACACATGACAGCTCAACAAAGAACAGGATATGAGGTTATTTTACGTGCCACCCAAAATGTAACTCTTAAACCTATTAGTGTGCCTAATACACCAACCGTAGTGTGTTGTATTACCTCCTTAAATCAGTGGAGCCAGTCAATGAGAACACTCACGATTACCTGAAATTTCACAAACATGGTGAGCACCCTGATCTGCTATTTGGTTGACTTAAAAGCTATCACTTTAGAGTGCAAATGGGTTAACGGTAGAATTGCTCATACATATATAAATACTGACTCTGCTTGTGCCCATGTATTGTGTTATCTGTGTGGAGTTGTTTGAATGCAATGAGGTTTTAGAGAAAAAATAAATAAATAAATAAAAAAGCTTTGGCATGCCACTTTAACATACCAAGCTAATAGTTTAATTGAATTCTGATTGTACCTACTGCACGTCTGACTGTATATTTCAGATGCTCGTGGCTTTAACCCAGGGGTGGGCAAATTTTTGATTAGAGGGCCAAAATGCGTTCTTTATTTTATCGGGGGGGTGGGGGCAGGCCGAGAACAGACGGATGGAATGTTTGTGTAAACCAATATAAATGACATTTAGAAATCATTACATGAACTGATTTGGTCTTTAACAGGTAGAAAAACATGAATATGGAAGGCTCTATGCACAAATTGTTGTCCAAATGCATTAATTTGATAACACAGTAGAGAGCATTCAGTTTCAGTGAGAACAAGGTTGTTGATCTCCCTTTTTTTTTGCCAGTGCATCAAAGTCTGAAGTTAGTTTGAGGCAATTCTCAAGATAGATCTGAGGTGTTGGTCAGTTAACTTGGATCTGTGAGGGACTTTGTTAATGTTCATGGTCTACACTTCCGCATCCTCTGTGTCTTCCTCTGTAAGTTTGGAAATGTGGCTTCGGTAAGTGAAGCATAAAAGTGATTCAGTTAGTTTTGGAAAGTTGAATAAACACACAGCTGGGTTTGTGCATGTGTGCTTCAGTTTGTAATGGGTGAAATGTTGTGAGAGATTTCTGTTTTGTCTGAGAAAGTTCTGAATCAGGTACCGATTTTTATGGAAAAAGCTGTTAAATGAATGTTTAATAGATAAGTATTGTGTCAAAAATTTTGCCTATTACCCAAATTTACCCAAAGACACTTAGAAATTATTCTAGGAAGAAATACTCACCTACTCAATTGCAGACTGAAGAATAAATAAAACAACATGCCAGTAGGTGAGGAAAAAAAAGCGTCCATTTTATTTGTTCCGTTCAACCCTCCGAAATTCAAACGAATGAGAGCTCTCAGTCATGATCCCCCAAAAAACCTGATCTAAAGCTCTTCTATTTATACTCCCCTTATCAGGACTTTCCCATAGAACACAACAAGCCCCTCATCACAATCCCATAGTTTTAAGATCTAGCTGGTTTGATTTTCCATAGAAACATAAACAATCTCAATTTCATAACAAACCGAAGCTTTAATCACGTGAGTGCATGTTGACCCAGTTCTTTCGGTATCTCTGGTTTATTTATTTAATTGCTGTACATTTCTGTTTTAAATATGGTTATACCAATTCCATACTTCATGATATCCATATATTATCTTAATAATATTTTATATTCTTAATACTATTCTTATTGTTTTAATTTTCCTTCTGTATGTGTGTGTTCCATGTTTATGCACATTTGTCCTTGAGGGTGTTGACGCATTTACACAGATGGATGATGTAACTTTTCTCTTCTTTGGGCTCTGAACTGAACCTTATATGCTGGTCATGTTTGGTCAGTTTGTCTGTGACCTTTGTGTTTATTTTATGTATATTTTATAGACATCATAAGTAAATATGTATATATAACGATATATTCTTAGACAGTGTGATTCAGGAAAAAAGAGAGTCTAGAGAGGGAATATAAAAGGAAAAAAAAAAAATTTTTTTTTTCTTTCAGGCCATTGTCGAGAAATAAGTGAGTCAGTCTATGTGGACTTTTTATTTATTCAATAAATCATGAATGTGTTGTCTAGTTAATGGCCCCAAACAATAATATTAAGAAGTATATAATGTTTTTTTTTTTCTTTCTTTACTTGTTGTATGATAAATGAAAGAAGTAAAGGCCCCAATTGAATATATGTTTTAAAAATTATGCCCAAGAACAGTGTGGACATGTAAAAATTGCCGGGTTGTCCATTGTATGAAGTAATACAGCTGCATATAAATTGGGCGTTAAAGACAGCTGTACTGTGTATACTGATTCGGCCTAGGCTCATGGAGTCTGCCATATGTTTGGATCAATTTTAAATTTACTACATACTATAACATTGCCCACAAAGTTAGCAGTGGAAAATATGCAGGGCGCATAAGACTGATGATTCCTTTGTCACTGAAGGTATGGTAAGGTATGATGGAAAGGTAAGGTATGATAGCAGACAAAGCAGCAAAGAAAGCTGCTATAGGGTCTAAACAGGTAAAAGCCCTAACCCAGCCCGGGGAAAGTCAGCCGCGGCATCCGCAGGAAAACAATGTGAACGATATAGTGGAACTGCAAAACTCCTCAGGGGTGGCTGAAATATCAACATGGATAGACAAGGGGGCACAAAAAGAGGTGCGTACTGGGTTGTGGCGCAACACAGAAGGGTTGTGTATAGCCCCACTCTGCTACCTCCCACTCTTGATCAAAAAAGCCCATGGCTTGGATCAAACCAAAAGAGTAGAAATGATCCAAAAAATCAGTAAAGACTGGTGGTCCCCTTTTCTGGTCAGAATGGTTGACCAGTCATTAAACAGCTGTGAGACGTGCATCTGCAACAATGGGCAAAAGAACTTCACTGCCAATGGGACCTTTCCAGCAATAATGATGGATTATGCAGACATGGGAGCAGACAACAGAACAGAAGGGAAGCGCTACATTCTAGTGATAATAGACCACTTTAGCAGGTGGGTGGCGGGAACTGCAACTTCTGAGGTGGACGCAAAGTCCGTGGCTGAATTTCTATGTCGCGAAGTCAATCCCTGATTTGGTATCCCTGATTTTCTAAGTTCAGACAACAGCAGCACTTTGTGAATAAGGTAATCAACAACATTGCGTTTGCCTTAGGGATGGAGCATAAGCTAGATTGTGTATACCATCCTCAGTCCCATGGCATGGTGGAACGTGTGAATGGTACCCTATTTAGTAAGTTGGCAAAAATATGTGAGAGCTCTCGCTTAAACTGGGTCCAGGCCTTGCCACTTGCGTTGATGAAGATGTGTTCACAGACCAATCGTATGACGCACTTGACTACTCAAGAAATGCTTACTGGGCACCCAATGCCCATGGTGTTCACCTGAGGCCGCCTTTGGCACAATTGGAGGACGATATGCAGGAGTATATGCAAAACCTCACCCGAATCCATAGACATTTGTATCCGCAGGTTTGTGAGGCAGTCCATGGAGAGCACGATGTACAAGAAGATGTGTGTCTAGTGGTACCCAGGGATCAAGTATACATTCGTAACTTTAAGAGGAAGGGCACCCTTGCGGTACGCCGGCAGGGACACTTCACAATGGTCGCTGCAACCCCCTTAGCTGTGAAAGTTGAGGGGAGGAGGTACTGGTATCATGTGAACAATTGCAACCATGCCGGACCAGGTAGGGGACCCCTATGCCAAGACAGCACCGATGAACAACCATCGACCTCAGGTCTAGTCGATACTGAGCAACCCACTGAGACAAAAGGGCCCACCGATAGTGACAGTGATTCGGATGCATCCCTGAGCCCCGCCCTTGGCACTCGAGCCCAGATTAAAAAGCAGGCTATTGAAAACTTAAATGGACTCTCTCAGCCTGACGTCAGTTGCGCGACCGGCTCTTTACTTCACGACCATTCTGACCATGATATAGACCACATTTTCCCGCCCAGAGTGGAAGTGACAGGTGTCTTAACTACCCGCCCGCAGGCAGAGCCGAATACTTTCGCAAGGCACTGTATATTACCACTACATGATGCAGAAATATTAATTCATGCGTTTGTTACCTCTAGACTAGATTATTGTAATGCCATACTGTCTGGATGTTCCAGTAGAAACATAAAAAACTTCAACTAGTCCAGAATGCAGCTGCTAGAGTCCTAACTAGAACGAAGAAATATGACCACATCACCCCGATCTTATCCACACTGCATTGGCTCCCAGTTAAATTTCACATTGATTTTAAAATGCTATTATTAACCTATGAAGCACTAAAAGGTCTCGCATCACAGTATTTAAGCGATCTTTTGGTCTTCTATGATCCGCCACACCCACTTAGATCCACAGATGCAGGTTACTTGACTGTACTGCGAATAGTGAAGGCTACAGCAGGGGGAAGAGCTTTCGCTCACAGAGCTCCACAGTTATGGAACAGTCTTCCATTTAGTGTTCAGGACTCAGACACAGTCTCAGTGTTTAAGTCTAGACTTAAAACGTATTTATTCACTCTAGCCTACCCTGACTAGACTTTCTATTATGCTAATTCCCAGTCTTAACAAATTTTTCTCTCCATCTCTCCTTTTGCCGAGCTACACTTGTGTTTATGGAGATGTTGGAGATCCTGGTCCTGTCTGCTCTCAGGACCTGCATGATCGGTCTCGGAGGTCCTACTACTGGATGGAGCTCTCATCTACTCCAAATCCAGAATGCTGGGACAAAGGCTTTTTTTCTAAACCAAACAGATTACATATAGATCAATAATTGTCTCTTTAAGAATGTCTGTTGTTACCCAGATGAGGATGGGTTCCCTTCTGAGTCTGGTTCCTCTCAAGGTTTCTTCCTCTTAAACATCTTAGGGAGTTTTTCCTTGCCATTGTCGCCACTAAGTGGCTTGCTCAGTTTGGATAATTTCTCACCTTTACTATGTGTGTACTGTCTTTATATTCCTGTAAAGATGCGTTGAGACAATATCTATTGTAAAAAGTGCTATACAAATAAAATTTAATTGAATATAATTGAATACACCAGCGAGGACATGGAAAGACATTACGTGGACATGGAAAGACACTCCGAGGACATGCAACAAGACTGACAAGAACAGCGCAGAACAAGGACCTGTTTGTACAAGATCTACTGAACTCTATGGGGTGAGAAGAAGATTTGATGAACCATACCCTGGGTGTACGTGCTAGCCTAACCTCTCCCCAGTCGGTGGCTCTTTACAGTACTCTAAGTGCTTCAGCCAAAGAAAACCAGCATACAGAGAGACACTGCCAACAAAGACTGTCAAGATTGCTCTTAAATATTATATATGGTTACATATGATGTTATGACATGTGATGTGCAAAGAATTGAGAAAATAATCAGTCACAGGAAGATATAATAGTGCTGTTGAGCACAAGGTGCTGGCAGGGTAGGAATTTTTCCTCCATAGAGTTTTTTTTTTCGCCCACCCCTGAGTGCGTGAGTTAAGTTTTGGGGAAAAACAAGACTCTGCTGGTCCCTACAAATACAAAACTGTGGGCTAATAGGCCTAGTTGAGAAAGATAGGGACGTGTAGATCCAATCAAGTAGTCACTATAATGGCCGAGCATACGTAGAGTGGCGGCAGTAGTAGTAGTAGTAGTAATAAATAATTAGAAGAACTCAGTTAATCAAACTTTAAATTTACTAATAAATAATCAACCTTTCAGCTCACTAACTGATGTAGGTAGAACATATAATCCCATGTATAATCGAACGTATAATCAAGGTAATTAGATTCAATATATACATATATTTAGAAGTAAGGGGTATGGCTATGTACATCTACATGGGTCTGGCATAAAAGGGACGTAGGGGAGTCCTGAGACCTATTCTCCAGCTACCAATCTACAGTGAAGCCCAGGGCGCACAATGCTAGCAGATCTCCCACCGGGTCTACAAACTCTCCATAGCACCCATCCTGATCAGTGTAGTGTGCAAGTGGTCAGTGTAAAGGACCCAATTGATGACAAGGAGGTTCGCAGGCAATATGGCTTTGTTAGAGTAACGATCCGACAATTGGTAGGGGATGGTCATGGGGTAAAGCAGAACCAGTTTCTCTGCAGATACCCGCTTAATTTAGCTAGTTTGTGAGGCTTTAAAGCCTCAAAGGAAGGAAAAGTTGTGGTTGAAAAGTACTTATAATAAACACAAGGGTCACATACAGACTGACCAAGCATGAACATCATATCGAGGTGTAAATAGCGTGTGTTTAGATCCAAATCCAGCCCCTCAAATAAAGTAGAGAAGGTGAAAAATTCACACTCACAAAAGATAAAACAAAGCACAGCACTCACACATAACAGACACACACACACAAACACACACACACACACACACCAGTCAAAGACATATGTGCAGGCTGAAAAAAACATGAACACACACACACACACAGAGGCCTATGCCAAGCACACACACACATACAGTAGGAAAACAGAACATTATAAGAATAAAAATGAGTATTAAGATATTATAAGGATGATATGATATTGTGATATTATGAAGCATGGAATACAGTAAAGGGGCTTGAACACTTGCAAGCAGTATAAACATTTAAAACAGAAATATACAACAAATAATTTATAAAATCAGAAATACAGCATAATGGGATCAGAAGCGAAGAAAAAATCTTGTTTCAAAAATGAATTGCACTCACATGAGTAAGGCCTCAAAATGTTTTGTTTCAACAATTGTTTACTATTCCCTACGGTATTCGAATAAGGCACTTTTCAAAACACCATGGAATAGGTCTAAAACAGGGGCTTTATAAATATGAGCTTCCGTATCTGGGCTTATTTGGAATCACGTCTGAGAATTCTCATTTGTGTGGATTTCGGATAGTGGAATGGAACGAATAAACTTGGACCCTTGCTTTTTCCTCACTCACTGACCCGGTGTCTTATTTTTTTTCTTCTGTCTCCAATTGAATATGTGCGTATCTCTTGCTAAATTAATTTCTAAGTGTTTTTGGGTAATAGACTAAATTCATTTCCACAGATATTATTGTAAGAAGTAGTGCGATAAAACCAATGGAGTGTGGCAATGGCTGAAGTGGGGACCCTAGATGAACAAGTGTGCCAGAAGATGAGAGACAGATTGTTCGTCTGGAAGGAACAGAAGGGAAAGCTGAAAGCAAAGAGCAGGTTGTGGAAAAAGGAAAGAATAGTGAACTGGTTTGAGAACAAAGGAAGCAACCACTGAATGCAAAGAGAGTGAGCAGAAGAAAACGCAAAAAAGAAATAAGAAGAAAAAGAAATAGAATTGACCACGAGAATATGAGAAATAGTTCTAGAGGAATAGGCAAAGTTAGGTGTGAAGGAGGACAAATAAACCAAAGAAATAGCTACAGCACCACTCTGCGAAGAACAGAAGGGACCAGGTCCCCCGCCCCATATAACCCTTGATTCTGCCCACCTGTAAAACCATGGAGGCGTATCCCGGTGCCCACACCAGGAATGTATGTGGTAACAGAAGAAGAAGATAAAATGTGACAGGATACTCATATGGAAATAAGGGAAACGTTCCAGGAACAACGAAGGGTACCAAACGAGAGGCAGCAAGAGCTGAACAGAGGATCAGATAACGAGGAATTCCAAACAGGAAAGAGAAGTCCCGAACTCAGGATGCCAGACCTGAAGAACAGTATGTGGAATAGTGAAATGAAAAGCCATTTTGAGGGGTACAGGGAATACACCTAAACATCCGGACTCCTAAACAAAAGGCTGGTGCCATATCGAGAAAGTACACCACAAAGGATCATCCAGACTTTCCCCGAAGGAAAAGCCCAGAGTGGACAAAGCAGCAAAAATGAGGGCGATGAAATAAAGAAAGATGATTGGAGAAGGAAAAAACAGGAGGAGAGACCCCCAGTCAGAGCCAAAAAGGGATTGTACGAGGAAAAAGTGTGGGGTGAAAGACTGGAAGAGGAATGGATGAGAGGTAAAAGAGGAGAGGGAAGAGTGGTTCAACTAAAAGGGGATGTGACGATCACACCTTACCCAACGGAAGAGGAGCGATAACTGGGGGACCAAGTACAATGTTTAGAGAACGCAGTAATCAACGTTGAACCGATATTAAAAGAGAGGGACTAACAATCAAGGCACATCAAGCGGCCCTGTTTGCATGTGACACAAAAAAGACACAGACAAAAGAGATTATGAGGGTGATAGAGGCGGAGAAGGAATTAAACAGATCCACCGAGAGGCAGATAAAGGCCCTGGAAAAAAAAAAAAAACGACTGGGGCTCTGATCAAGAAATACAGAAGTTCACATGAAGGACTGAGGAAAAAGAGACCTCTGGAACAAGGGAATGGACTAGAGGAAGATGCGAACAAACCACAGGAGGAAGGAGATGAAGTAGAAACAGATGATAAACAGGACAAGGAAGAGGAAGAAGGAAAAAAAGGCACACAATGTGGGAACTCCACTGGAAAAAGAAGAGACCTATGCGACAGAACAAAAATAAATAAGCCCCCGAGGTATGGGGACGACTCCCCACCCAGGGCTGGATTGCTCACACCTATACCCAGCAAGGAGAACCTGCTTATCCAAATGCCTTTGATGATCAAGGGAAAAGAGGTTTGCTATGCCCCATGGAGTTATCATGGATTTGATGGGACTAATTCAAAAACTTCCTAACATGTGTGATGGAGGTCAAAGATGGATAAGTCATTTCAAGGAGAAAACAGCAGGACAGCACATAGCAATAGGAGACATCAAGGCCATTTTCTGTCAGACCATGGGCAAAGGTCGAGCTGAAGAAATATTCAAAGAGGCAGACCTTGAAAATATGATCATCAACCCCCACACAGAGCCTGCCTCATTTGGAATATACTGACAGCAAGTGTGGGACACATTGAGGCAAATGTACCCCACAAAAATGGATCCGGGAAAACTGGAGACAGTCAAATTAAAAGAAGAAGAAAATGTGACAACATTCGTACAGGAATTTCAAGATAAATGGAGAGATGAGATGGGAGCCAGATGGGATGAGTCAACAGCAAGCCAAGGGCTGTTTAAGATGTTACTGAAAAAGGCGCTACTGGAAAAATGACAGAAGAAGCTGGAAGAGGTGGTGGGGCTGAACTCAATGTAATGGAACTCATTCCTAGCACACATAGTGCACCACATGGAACAAAATGGAACGATCAAGAAAGAAGCAAAGGAAGCTACAGAGACAACACTAACCGAACTCTACAAGGCCTAAATTGGGGAAATAATAAGAACCAAACAAGAAGAAAAAGAACGGAAGAAAGAAAGCTCTAACCAAGCTGCCCTGAAGGTGACCCCAACACAAGCCAAAAATCCGTTCGGAGCCGCAGCCCCACCTACACCACACGCATCCATTCAAGCTCAACCATAAATACAAATGCCCTCAGGACCCACGGAAATGCAGACAGTTCCAATAGGATACATGTACACAGGCTCCCCAGCAAGATACAGACCTCCTATGTGGGGATGTGGGAGAGGATATGGAAGTGGAAGCCCCCCCCAAAGAATGTTTGTGCCTCCCGACATATGCTGGGAGTGCAGAGATCCCAGTCATATAAGATGGAACTGCCGGCATGTCTAACAACCACCCTGGGGAGACAGAGTGGATAAGGCAAACAACGAGGGCAGATATTGGGACCCAGGGCCCCACAACAATCAGTACAGGAAAACTACAGAATGCAAACAGAGTGGCAACCCCGACCCCGAGTGCCACCAGGAGGGAACCCACATCATAGTTGAAGATGCCTAGGGAAGCCAGAGGGGGAGCTGATGCAATATGTCTCCACACTGCATCCAGAACAAAAGCCCACGGTCATGGTAACAATCAGAAAAGATCTGAAAACACCCTTTATGATTGACACTGGGGCCACGTATTCAAGTATTAGGCAAGAAGGCTTGCAGCTCCACCTCACATGTAAGGCAGTTCAAACAATGGGCTTCTCAGGAAAAATACAGACCTTACGTTTCTCTAAGCCTCAGGAACTCACACTAGATGGAATGACAATACAAGCCCCACTATCCACCAGAGGCACCTGTAAATTTATTGGGCAGCAATGCCCTGTGCAAACTGGGGCACAAATACAATGTGAGGCAACAGGACTATGGGTGACCTTCCCAACAGTGGCGGCAACACAGTATTTGCTGCTTCATAAAGCTAACAAAAATCGACAAGAAGCCGATAAAGTGTACTGACTTGAATTGACTGACCCATGTCACTCAGAACTTTGGAGCAAATACATGGGATGGAGACCACGGTTGCAGCACATACGACCAGACTGTAAGGAAGTGGAAGACCCCCTCCACTTCACACTCAAATATGACAAGAAGGAACAAGATCAGGAATATGCACAGTTATAGGAAGAAATGGAACGAGGACAGATGGTGAACCTCAAAGTAGATGATATTATGACTGGACCACAAGGAATGGCATCAGTAATCAGACTATCATAAAAGCTCACGGACTGGTACCAGGAGGAAGACGCAGCACCACACATTTCCCTCATGGTGACAGAAGGCCACAAACAGCAAGAATTGGGACTGGTGATAAAACAGGTGAGCAGAGTAAGAGAATGGAAACCTACCCTGAACCCCTAAATGCATGTTTCAGGAGATAGTGTGTTTACACGCATATCCATGGTGATAGTTGAATTCACAAGAGCAACCAGTGTGTCAATACATGCCAAGCCAGGCTATCGAGGCATCCAGGCGACAGTAATGGCTGCACAGTCAGATCCAGAAAATGTCAAACTATTAGAAACCATACCTGAACAACTATGGACAAAACAACCCACAGACGTATGACTGGTGAAATCAGCGAGACTGGCACAAATCAAAGTGAAAGAGAAGGTGCGCTTGCCCTGTCAAAGGCAATACTCTTTAACCCCACAAGCAAAAGAAGGGATAAGGCCAACCATTAAAGGTCTGGTTGAAGCCGGGGTATTGATCCCCACTCGGAGCCAGTGCAACACTCCCATATTCCCAGTAAAAAAGCCAGGCTCAAATAAGTGGAGATTAGTACATGACTTACGCGCCGTTAATCAGGTAGTTATATCCGAAACACCAGTAGTACCAGATCCACACACCCTCCTGTCTAACATACCAGAAGGGACCAAATGCTACACAGTGATAGATTTATGCTCTGTCTTTTTCAGTGTACCACCCAGATTCACAACATTTGTTTGCATTTACATACGAAGGGCAGCAATACACATAAACCAGACTCCAGGGGTACTGTGAAAGCCCGTCAATCTTCAACCAAGTATTGGCCCAGGACTTGTCCACACTAGAGTGCCAGAGCACAGTATTGCAGTATGTTGATGATCTTTTAATCTGCATCGCAACTAAGGAGCAGTGTCAAAGGGATTGCCTGAAAGTTCTTAGTATCCTTGCAGAAAATGGGCATAAAGAAGGGAGAAATTGCAATTTTGCAAAACAAAAGTTGAATATCTAGGACAAGTACTTGAAGGGGAAAATCGCACCATAGCACCTAAACATGTAGAGACCATAAGCAAGGCCCCCTGGACAAAAATAGTGAGACAAATGATGGCATTTTTAGGGATTGCAGGGTTTAGTTGTCCTTGGGTATGTGAATTTGCTTTAAGGGTACAGCCGTTAAGGGACTTGATAAAAGCAGCAGGTCAAACCCAGCCAGGCACGCCCTTAATTTGGTCAGCCGAGGCTAACACAGCGTTCATGCGCTCTTGACAAGTCAAACATTTATAATTACTAACTTTTGACAAAAGGGGTATGGTTCCATCTTGGTGGCTCCTGAACTAACTATAGAACGGTGTGCAACCATTAACCCGGTCGAAAAAATTGTTACCCCACTCGATGGCATGCCACATGAATGCGTGGCCGAGTCAGCAAAATTCCTCAAAGCCAGGCCTGACTTAGTAAATCAAGCCCTAAACTCACGTTGTGTGTTGACGGATTGTGCTTTCGTACCGATAAAATAAAAAAGGCAGGCTATGCACTAGTAAGGTCAGGACAGAACCCCATGACATTGGAAGTACTTATGAGTTTTCTCCTTTCACAACCCTGCTCGCCCCAGCTGGCTGAAATTAAGGCTCTGACAGCTGCGTGTAAATTAGGAAGCA
This sequence comes from Noturus placidus, assembly GCA_022414735.1. Classification (NCBI taxonomy): domain Eukaryota; kingdom Metazoa; phylum Chordata; class Actinopteri; order Siluriformes; family Ictaluridae; genus Noturus; species Noturus placidus. The sequence continues at coordinate 2,247 of JAFFST010048843.1, read as the reverse complement.
GCATGAGTTGTACAGTATACACTGATTCTGCATATGCTCATGGTGTGTGTCATGTGTTTGGGCCAATTTAGGCCAAATTACAAACTGTCCATTTTAAATAATGTGAAAAGAAAGTGTGTTGGTGTCTGTGTTTGTGTCATATTTTTGTTTGGATGTGGGTATGTATCATATTATTGGTTGGATGTGTGTATGTGTATATGTGTACGTCGTATTTTGGTCTTTGTGTATCTATGTTTGTGTCATATTTTTGGTTGGATGTGTGTATGTGTATATGTGTACATCGTATTTTGGTGTTTGTGTGTCTGTGTCATATTTTTGTTTGGATGTGTGTATGTGTATATGTGTACATCGTATTTTGCCCTAGTGTGCGACAGACCATTCACTTCCAACAGACACATGCCCTTCTTCTTTTCTAACAGGGCATCAGGAAGGGCACAAAGGTTTTATGGCAGAGAGTCATCGAGACACACTTTGAATAATCAAACAATCAAACATAGCAGTTTCCCTTTATGATTCCTTTCAGCAGATTACCTGAAATGTGTTTGGGGTCTGTGTTTGTGTCATATTTTTGTTTGGATGTGTGTATGTGTCATATTATTGGTTGGATGTGTGTATGTGTATATATGTACGTCGTATTTTGGTGTTTGTGTGTCTGTATTTGTGTCATATTTTTGGTTGTATGTGTGTATGTGTATATGTGTACGTCGTATTTTGGTGTTTGTGTCATATTTTTGGTTGGATGTGTATATGTGTATATGTGTACGTCGTATTTTGGTGTTTGTGTCATATTCTTGGTTGGATGTGTGTATGTGTATATGTGTACATCGTATTTTGGTGTTTGTTTGTCTGTGTGTGTGTATGTGTAGTTATTTTCCTGGTTTAAAAGACTTAATTCTACTTTATTTAGATAAAACAATCGTTTTAAAGCTAGTTTACTTTCACTAGCTTTACCCACCGCTAGCCTTGTCTACGTTCAGTAGCATTAGCCACCGCTAGCCTTGTTTACGTTTCACTAGCATTAGCCACCGCTAGCTTTGTCTCTGTTTCACTAGCATTACCCGCCGCTAGTCTTGTTTATCTTCCACGTTATTTCCCAGGTTTAATATGTTTATTACTTCCTCTGTTCTGAGTGCAGATGAGGACTCGCTCAAGCTGCACATGGTGCTGTTGGAGCTGGAGGAGGTGGAGAAGCAGATTCACGGCCTTCTCGACAGGCAGGCCCAGCTGCTAGAGCGAAAAGCCGCGCTGGAAAACTTCAAGGTAAGCTCGCAGCATGGTGTCAGCACTCCTAAACCCTCCATGCCATGTGCTTCTCTGTGCAGGGACTGTGCTCCCAGGGCGAAGACCTACCCAGCCGAGGTCTCCGTCACGCCAGCGCCGACGCACCACGGACCCTGGGTGACTCAGCGGTGAAAGGTGAGGGCCTCTACACCACCGGCGTTCCTGATCCCAATGCAGAACCGCTTCGCCCCTCTCCGTCAGACCAGACCAAACACCGTGATCGTCGGGGACTCCATCGTACGGAACGTCCGCATCGCTTCAGACAAAGGTAAAGTGCATACCCACTGTTTCTCTGGTGCTCGTGTTCTTGATGTCTCTGTGCAGGTATCCAGGATCCTGAAGAAGGATGAGTGCATCGGAGCGGTTGTCCTGCACGCGGGGGCGAACGACATCAGGCTGAGGCAGACGGAGGTGCTAAAGAGGGACTTTGCCACCCTGATCGAGACGGGGCAGCGCACCCACCACAAAGATCGTCATCTCTGGGCCTCTTCCCACCTACAGACGGGGAGCTGAAAGGTTCAGTAGACTTCTGGCTCTAAATGACTGGCTAGTTTCCTTTTGTAAAGAACAGAATCTAGCCTTTGCTAATAACTGGAATTTGTTTTGGGAGCGTTCTAGGCTGTTCCGTCCGGATGGCCTGCACCCCAGCATCGTCGGAGCGGAAATGCTGTTGGACAACATTGCCAAGGCGCTCCACTCCAAGTGACTACTTACCGTAAGTTCATCTTCCAACAACAATAACAACTCTAATCATAAACATTATTCAATACATAGTCCAAAACCCATAATACATACCATAGAGACTGTGTCTGTTCCCCTAGCTTTACTAAAACATAGAAAATCTCAGAAAGTCTGTTTTAGCAACTTAATAAACATAAAATTAAATCATAGTGAATGTAAATCCAGCATCTCTAATCTGAAGTTAGGATTATTAAACATTAGATCTCTTGCGCCTAAGGCTCTTAT